>JAFIRS010005552.1:0-54500 GCA_018342105.1 Gonioctena quinquepunctata
ATATATATAAATATATATATATATATATATAATTTAAAAAATATATAAAAATAGAATATATATATATATATATTATATATATATATATATATATATATATATAATGTGGCAATACGGTACAACTTATATTGGAAAACATCAAGAACATTAAATTGGCGCCAAAATAAAAAACCGATAAATCATAGAAACACCTTTGTGAAATTCAATGGTGAATCGCGGGTATATAGTAAGAGCACTATCATTATCAAACTCAAAAACTACGGAGACTGTTTATATTTATATAAATATATATATATATATATATATATATATATATAATAGATATAAGTATACAGTGTGTCTCACTTCTCATGGAAGCACCCCCCTAACTTCCGTAATTATCGAGGTATAATGATAAATCTCTCAGGACTGATGAAAATGCTGAAAATACACGCACTCGATGGCGTTGGCTCAAGTAATATACACCGCTCGCCAGTCGCGTGGAAGAACCCATTTTCACACTAAATCATATGAGGGGCTGAAATAGGCTCAACATTCCTTCAGATTCCTCAAAAGGGGCCCTTCAACTACAACATTTTTCCTAAAAAAATTTCAATCCTGAAAAATCCGAGTTTGTCTTAAATTTCATGGAAGCACCCCGGTAGCTTCCGTAATTATCAAGGTAGAATGATGAAATTCTCAGGACTGATGGAAATGCTGGAAATACACCTAGTGGCTTGATGGCGTTGGCCTAAGTAATATACACCGCTCGCCAGTCGCGATGGAACAACCCATTTTTACGGTAAATCATATTGAGGGCAAAATAGGATAAAAATTCCTTAAGATTCGCCATCAGAATCTCCAACTTACTACCGATACACCTTTCCCTTAGAAGAATATGTGTCCTTAAAAATCCAAATTTGTCACACTTTTCATGGAAGCACCCCCGTAACTTCCGTAATTATCGAGGTATAATGATGAAACTCTCAGGACCGATAGAAATGATGAAAATGCACATACTCAATGATTTTATACATTGCACGCCAGCAGAGATGAAACTATCGACAACAAACCTTGGAATATAATCCTTCTGAGAAAATTTGAATTCTAGAGAACATAATTACGACCCAATCACAACACCAAACACCATTCAGAAATAATTTGTAATTGAAATCGAATTCAAATCCTACTTGACATTTTGTACATTAATATATAATTTATTTATTCATCATATCAAGAGGATTTCATTCAAAAGTCGTTTGCGACAACCTCGACTATTTTCCAATGTTCATACATTTTTCGAAATTATTTTGAAACATTCAACAAAGATCAATAAATTGTTGTTCATATTTATATATGTATATTCATTTTCACTTGTCGAATATCTTTTCCATAATCACTAACTTTCAAAACGGAAATATCTGATTTTTATTGAAAATTTGTCTTTTTGATTATCCATAAATTAATAAATATTAATGTTGTTCTTCGGAAGTCATTCAACGAAATTGGTAAATAACTGGGCAAATATCACAATTTTAATGAAATATAATTCGCATCATGCAAAGTCAACACAACATACTGAAGTTTCAAGGTCAACCAAAAATTTAATATGTATATTCAACTGCAAATAGTTGAGGATATCTCCTAACTAGTTTCCCACGTATAGGTACCACTATTTCAATAATAAATTATTTCTGAATCACAATAATTCAAAGAAAAGAAGAAACATTTCATATTGATCTGAATTCACAAAATTCAAATAATGGTTCCTTCTATGAGTCCTTTCTCGAGAGGATACATTTTTCTATTCGTTTTCTATTATTCATAACTAATTTTATCAGTTCCTTGAGCGGATATATTCACGAGAAGTGGGCCTATTCCTATACACTTTATTTTTTAAGGTTCCCCAAGTCTAGGAAGCTGAGATCAGAGGAACGTGGGGGCCACATCACGAGAGAGGTCCGATACATTTTCTACTTAGGTTTCTATTCAGACATATCCTTGTTATCCTTGTTATCCTGTAGTTGTGAACGGGTGAATCGTCCAACTGGAAAATAAATATATTCCTTAAATCCAAGGGCAATTCTTCCATGAAAGTGAAAAATTAATTCTGATGAAAATTAACAACTGATTCTTCGTTCAGATTTCGTGAAAAAATACAAATTTTCTCTCATTTAATATCCTATCCACACAATCACTTTCTGGGATATTTGATCTCGTCAATTCACCACACAGTGCGAATTTTGTTCAGCCCAATATATTAACATTCTGAAAGCATCTCCAAATTTTACTTCGGCTCATATTGAGTTGAAATGACAAACTTATTTGGGGATCGGCTCGATATGCCGCCAAAATGGTATCATCATCAACATGTTTTTTTTTTTAAATTTCATTATATTCATTACTTGGCCGGTTCTTTTGAACTGGTTGTAGATTTTGAAAACTGTTCCAGAGTGTGAATGAGTATCAAGTGGCGGGTGTCATCGATTGAATTCAGAAGCTGCTTCGCGATAAGACCTCACACCTTCTTCAATCATCCGTACTATTCCAAAATATCATTGGACACCGGAACTTACAGGGACCCACACGAACAACATGAACAATAGGAACAACAGGATCAACAGAAACAACAGAAACAACAGAAACAACAGGAACAATAATAGAAATAACACGAGGAAGTAAGAATGAATTTAATACGCACTTTCAACAATATGGTCGGTTAATATCAATCCTCTTTTGTTTTCCATGGCAATGTCAGGACATCCCTTGATTTTGAGAATATAGCAATTTCAATTTGCGAAAGACGATGAAAATTATTTATATTTTGAAAAAATATCAAGAGATTATAAAATGTGATTTTCTACCAAAAAACATTTTGAGGAAAAATTTCCATCTGTGAAATTGGTTCATTTCTGAACTGAGAGCCCTATTATTAGCCTATGCTCAGAATTCATTATTATTATTCTCCACACAAGTATTGGTTTATCTGATACCTATCCTTCGATTCTGAAAATTCCAAAATTCAACGTCAGTAAATACGGAAGATACAAGGACGTTTCCATGAAAAGTAAGACAGATTCGGATTTTTTAGAACTGAAATTGTTTCTAGGAAAAAAGGTGTATGGGAAGGAATTTTGAGCCTATGCTGCCCCCTAAAATGATTCATCTTAAAAATGGGTAGTTCCATCGCGACTGGCGGGCAGTTTACATCACTTAGGCGAACGCCAGGGGGTGTATTTTCAACATTTCCATCAGTCCTGAGAGTTTCATCATTCAACCTCGATAATTACGGAAATTAGGTGCTTCCATGAAAATTGAAACAAATTCGGATTTTTCAGGGGAAAGAAGTATTGGTCATAAGTTGTGAGTCCTGATCACGAATCTGAAGAAATTTTAAGCCTATTTTGCCCTCTAATATGATTTAGTGTGAAAATGGCTTGTTTCATCGCCTGACGGGCGCTGATATTACTTAGGCAAACGCTATCAAGTCAGTGAGTATATTTTTAGCATTTCCATCGGCCCTGAGATTTTCATCATTCTACCTCGATAATTATGGAAGTTCCAATCAATCAATCAAAATATACTTTATTGTCGGAAGAATCATAATCTCATTGACAAAGCATGTGTTAGATCAAAGCATGTGTTAGACAAAGCATGTGTTAGATCATAACTACCATCATTATAATTATTACAGAGGAGACAGTGTGGAGTCAGCTTTAAAATAACAAAAAGGTCAATAAATAAACAGTACACACACACCTAATATAATAATGTAAAAGAATAAAATGTTAAAATGGTTAAATCACTAATCTGTAAAAAACACAAATCGTCAAAAAAAATACAAAACAAAAACAAATTAGACAGGTTAAAATTAAATGAAAAGTTGGATATCTTATATCTATCAAATGTAAGATCACAATTTAAAACGCCTAATAAAAACCAATAAGACACGTTAAAATTAAAATCAAATACCTATAGAGTAGGAAGTTAAAATTATATAAAAAGTTGAGTTCCCTCTATCTATAAAATTGTACGATCGTTGAAAAATTCCTCTAAACTATAATAGGGTCTATCAGTTACTGGGGTGCTTCCATGAAAATTGAGAAACATGCAAATTTTTTGAGGAAAAAAATGTATTGGTCGTAGGTTGGGGGTCCTGATCACGAATCTGAAGGAATTTTTAACCTATTTTGCCCTCTAATATGATTTACTGTGAAAATGGTTTGTTCCATCGCGACTGGGGGCGGTGTATATCACATAGGCAAACGCTATCAGTCAGTGGATGTTATTTTCAGCATTTTCGTGAGTCCTGAGGGTTTCATCGTTTCATCTTGATACGGGGGTGTTTCAGGAGTGGAACTTTCTCAGCAGAAAAGTATATTGGGCGTAGATTGGGGGTCCTGATCACGAACCTGTAGGACTTTTGAGCATATTTTGCCCAGTAACATGATTTATTGTAAAATGATTGTTCCATCGCGACTGGCGGACGGTGTCTATTACTTAGGCAAACGCAATCAAGTCAGTGGGTGTATTTTCAGCATTTCCATCAGTTCTGAGAGTTTCATCATTCCACATTCTATAATTGCCCAAGTTGCAGGGGTGCTTCCATGAAAAAGGTGACAAATTCAGATTTTTCAGTACCGAAATTTTTTTCAGGAAAAAGGTGTTTTGATAGTGATTTGGGGGTCCTGAACACGAATCCGAAGGAATTTTGTGGCCATTTTGCCCCCTAATAGGATTTATCGTAAAAATGGGTAGTTCCATCGCGACTTATTTAGGCAAACGCCATCAAATCAGTGGGTTAATTTCCAGCATTTTCATCAGTCCTGAGAGTTTCGTCATTCTACCTCGATGATTGCGGAAGTTAGGGGGGTGTTTCTTGACATGTTTTTTGGGTAACCTTCCACAGTCTGAAAATGAAAATATAATCAGGAAAATCTATACAAGTGTAGAAAGGGCAAACTGATTAGTTCACCCCGATAAGTTATTGCGTTCACCAAATTATATTTCCTATAGAAAAATGATTCAGTTTGTCAATAACTTGCCGTTTTCTGAATTTGCCTATCAAATTTTTTTTTTCAAAAAATTCAAAAGATACTTCTCTATATAGTTTTTGCTTTACGTTTCGGGGACTATATCTGCCCCCGTTCTCAAAATCTTCTAAATCTCCTTTAATTGATTTATAATTTGGATTTTTTCTCGCAGAATCTTTTCCGCTTTTTCAACTGACGGATGTCAATTGAGATCTGGCAAAAAAGTTTGAGAGTGACGTATTGCTCATTTGATGTATGGGGTGTTGTTCAGATCAGTTTATTAGCACTCTACCATATCTCATTTCCTCTCTGAGTAGAGGTAACCATGTATGATCCATTTCAACAGAATTTGTTGAAAAGCAGTTGTTATTGGAAAGAAGAATACGGGCCGTTTCTTTCAATTTTATCCTCTCTTGATGTGGTTCTTTCATCAAGATTTTTGTCCTATTCCATTCAATCGTATGATCGCCATTGGATGTGAGGTTATGTTCTGCAATTTTTCATCCAGTTATCTGTCGATTTCTGATGTAACTCTGATGTTCACTTTGGCGCACTTTTTTTTTTTTTTATGTTCTGGTTCCCACGAAAAGGGATATCCTGTAATGTTCAGAGAACATCGTGGGAACCAAGGGAAAGAAGGTAGGAGTTGGTGTTCTTCTCAAATTTCTGGAGGTTGTATGTCTCGGGGAACACCTCCCTAGGCAATGAGTTCCAAAGCCTCGCTGTTCGTTGGATGAACGAGTCTTTGGAAAGTGATGTTCTGCAGGTCTCCAAAGTGACCACGAAGGGGTGTGATGACTGAACGTGACGGGTTAGTCTCGAAGAGACTGCCAAAGCAGGAACGATTGTTGATATTTCAGAAAGAGCATCGCCCATGAAAATATCTATAAAAAAGAGACAAATCGCCAACTTTTCTACGGTGTTCCAGACAAGTGAGCGAGTTTGTAAGCGAGGCATCACCGACGAGACGATGCCTTTTTGGACAGAATCAATAGCCTCAGGATATGTTTAGGTGCCGTGCTCCAAATATGGGAACAGTATTCCAGGACAGGTCGGATCTGTGCCTTATAGATCATAAGCAGCTGAGTGGGGTGAAATAGCTCTTGGCACGAAACAAAACCAAGTTTTGGGATGCACTTTGGCAATGGACCTCACGATTTTCCCAGGAAAGGTTATTGCTGATAGTAATACAAGCATCGATATGGATGACTTCAGTGGTATGGTTACTCCTGACAAAGTTATGTTAGGCACAGTGAGATCGGCTTTCTAGAGAAAAGACATGCTTGTGTTTTGTTTGCATTGAATTCTATCAAGTTATTAGATCCCAACTCGAGAATTGTTGCTAGGACCATATATAAATTATTAATAATTTCTTACTCGTTCATTTCTGGTTTCACGGGCTAATATAGGGGCCCTAGAAGAGAAAGCGGTATGGAGAGTACTATCATCGGCAAAGCTGTGTACTGGACATGAAGTTGCTTTCAACAGGTCGTTGATGTGAAGTAGAAATAGTGTTGGTGCGAGAATAGATCCTTGCGGAACACCAGCATTTATGAGTAGAGTGTCAGATGAAACTCCATCGACCACTACATGGAGAGACCTGTTTGAGAGAAAACTAGTAAGCAGAGAACACAGCTGAGGGGCAAGTCATAAGACGGAAGCTTGGCGAGGAGTCCCTGGTGCCAAACTCGATCGAACGCCTTGGAGATATCTAATGCCACAGCTAAAGTTTCTCCATACTTTTCAATAGATAGCTGCCATATATGTGAGACGTAAGCGAGCAGGTCACCAGTTGATCTCTGATGGCGGAAGCCATATTGCCTATCGTTGACAATTCCTGAGTCTTCCAGATATTTCATGAGCTCGATGTTGATGGCTTTTTCCATGACCTTTGAAATAATAGATAGCAGTGCGATAGGTCTGTAGTTGCTAGGTAGGGCCTTTTTGCTTTTTTTAGGGACTGGCTGTATTCTTGCAATTTTCCAATTGGACGGAAATACCCCCAAATTGTAAGAGTGGTTGAACAACTTGCAAAGAACAGGTGTTAGTTCGGGGCACATTTCTTGAGAACAATCGGCGGATTCCGTCAGATCCACAGGCTTTGTTGGTGTTGAGACCCAGCAAAATCTTTCTGATAGTACGTTGGCGAAAGGTGATCTCGGGCATGTGACTGTCAATAGGTGTAATGTTCGGGGTTTTTTCCGATGAATCCAGAGTGGAATTTCCAGCAAATAGGTGCGCAAAGATATTGGCTTTTCCTGGGCAGTCGTTGCTAGTGTTCCATCTTCTTTGGTTAGAGGAGAAATGAGCTGGAAGTGAAGTTTCTTCCCACAGCTTTGGCGAAAGACCAAAATGAACGGGATCCGTTAGGACATTCAGCAAGTTTTGATCTTATTTTGGCATTGTGGGCATCTTTGAGCATTCTATTGTCTCTTTGCATATGCCTCTAGCCTCGACATATGCTGCTCTGGTCTCAGGGCCCGGATTTTTTTAGCCATCGATGGTATGCTGCCTGTTTGGAAGCCACAGCTCTAGAGCAGTTTCTGTTAAACCAGGTCTTATCGGATGATGTTCTTCTTTCGGTATTCGGTATGTAGGTTTGCATCCCCAACATGATGATTTCAGAAATTGTCTCAGCACATCGTGTTGGATCTACTGAAGAGAAACAAACTCTCTTCCATGGAAACGCTGAGAAAAACATACGAAGACCTTCCCAGTCGGCCGAATTGTAATGCCACATGAGACGGGGTGGTATTGTGCAGCTCGATGGTAAATGGAAAGAGCATGTTGTGGAGATGAGGGTGTGATCAGAGTTTCCAAGTGGGGCACAAACTTCTATTCTATACGGGTCAGGATTGGTGGTGAGGAAAAGATCTAGTGTATTGGCAGACTGGTTGTTGACATCAGGGATGCGGGTTGGTAGCTCGACCAGTTGTTCTAGACCATGAGTGATGGCGAAGGCCTCGGCTTGACGAACCACATCATCTGTTTTGTTAGAGAATTTGAGCCAGGCAGCGTTATGTACATTAAAGTCTCCCATGATTATGGTTTCAGCTGTTGGATGGTTCTCCTGAATGTAGTCCAGTTTGAGTGATAAAAACTCAAAGAGGTCGTTATATGAAGGTTCATTATGTGAAAGGTAAAGGCAGCAGAGGAACTTAGTCAGTTTGGTATCAGATAGCTTGAACCACATCACATCAAAGTCTTTCGGTTCCAAACTCTCTTCACGCTGGCATGAAAGGTTAGCCTTAGCGTAAAGGCAGACTCTACCTTTGAACCTGAATCGAGAATGGAGTTCGTAACCAGGACAAAGCATATGGACCTTGTTGGTGGACGAGTTTACTTGTGTTTCTGTTAGAGCCAGAATATCCGGTTTTTTCGTCTGTAGGTGATGGTGGACGTCATTGATGTTCTTGTTGAGTCCGCGGATGTTGCAAAAATTAATCTTTAATGTTGAGTCCCCTTGAGTACCTCTCGCCCGGAAATCCGAATGGAGAGGTATTTTGCTTCCGGAGTGTTTTACTCTAGGAGACTTCATCATTATTATTATTAGGATGCACCTGAAAATAAAGGAGGAATTGGGGAAAAGGAAAGAGGGAGACCGGAAAGTATCGACCGAACACTGAAACATGGAATGATCCATTTCACAGCACACAAAGTCGATATGGTGGTATTCCACCGGGCGATGAGACCATCTTCCACCTACGGTTATCCTTTTGTCGCCTCTTACGACAGGCAGGATTTACCATGGGGCTATTCTAGAGCCGACCCCATACAGCGCAATGGTCTTGACGTTTCACCTATATAACTATCACCACAAGAACAAGGTATGTTGTAAACACAGTTTTTGGTACTTTCTTCTGCGTTTTTTGGTTTTGTTTGTGTTAGTATTGATCTTTTCAGATAATCCGGGGACATAAGGTATTATGTTGGTTGTGAAATGTGTAGGTGGTAGGAGTACTCCTGTTGCTTGTGTTAATTGGTTGTTTGATGGGTTTTTGTTTTCAATGTCAGTGATTGTTTTTCCACAAACTGATCTGGATATGCATTTTCCTTGAGAACATATTTTATGAGGTTTATTTCTTCCTGTAGATTCTGGTTGGAATTGCAAACCGTTTGGGCTCGATTATAGAGACATTTAACTATGGAACACTGTGGAAGGTTACCCAAAAAACATGTCAAGAAACGCTGTTCCTCCACAAAAAACCACATTCATTCAATACTTAGGGGGGTGCTTCCATAAAAATTGATACAAATTCGGATTTTTCAGGACTGATTTTCTTTCAGGAAAAAAGTGTATTGGTTGTAATTTGGGGGTCCTGATCACGAATCTGAAGGAATTTTGATCCTATTTTGCCCCTTATTATGATTTACTGTGTACTTCGACTGGCGGGCGGTGTATATTACTTAGGCTCAGTGGGTGTATTTTCAGCATTTCCATTAGTCCTGAGAGTTTCATCATCCTACCTAGATAATTATTTAAATTCAGTATATAATTGACTTCATTCTATATCTCAGGGAACTAACTTATCAGAAATGTCTACCATGTTGATATTTAGAAAAATCGAATTAAACGGTTTTCTTCACATAAAGGATTCAATATAAAATTGAACCAGAGAAAGGTAGATCTCAGGTGAAAAACAACTACTTTCCTGGCAAATACCACGCAGAACGTTGAATGATATTCACCTGAAAATCCATGCATACTTCCATATAATATCAATGGACATTGAATGCAAATGTTTCTTTCTGATAAGCTCGATTATGTTTAATTTATGTCGTGTTCACCTAACAATCCGCATACCGGTTTCAGGCTTCTTGGCCCTCATCAGTACGGAGTAGTCAACCTGCCAAAGGTCCAAAGAACTCTGGCTGAAGTGAGACACAACGTAAACAAACCATCATCGATCTTGTAACACCTATAGGTACGCCGGAAAAGATAAACTTTAACTGGCGGTACCTAGTGACAGAGATCTACCTTTCTCTGGTTCAATTTTATATTGAATCCTTTATGTGAAGAAAGCCGTTTAATTCGATTTTTCTATTCATTCCACTCCACATGGCACTTATCTCTCACTATATGCTAGACGGGCTTGCCACTCCTACTGAGAAGGAATCTTTTATTCAGAAACCTATCGAGGTGGGAGATTTTCGGAGTGTTTCTTTCTGTCACTAGGTACCGCCAGTTAAAGTTTATCTTTTCCGGCGTACCTATAGGTGTTACAAGATCGATGATGGTTTGTTTACGTTGTGTCTCACTTCAGCCAGAGTTCTTTGGACCTTTGGCAGGTTGACTACTCCGTACTGATGAGGGCCAAGAAGCCTGAAACCGGTATGCGGATTGTTAGGTGAACACGACATAAATTAAACATAATCGAGCTTATCAGAAAGAAACATTTGCATTCAATGTCCATTGATATTATATGGAAGTATGCATGGATTTTCAGGTGAATATCATTCAACGTTCTGCGTGGTATTTGCCAGGAAAGTAGTTGTTTTTCACCTGAGATCTACCTTTCTCTGGTTCAATTTTATATTGAATCCTTTATGTGAAGAAAACCGTTTAATTCGATTTTTCTATTCATTCCACTTCACATGGCACTTATCTCTCATGTTGATATTTGTTTGAAATCGATTTCAGCCATTTGGGGAAGAGCTCGAGGAAGGAGAAGTGTTCAGAATATCAACCGGTGCACCGGTACCTCCAGGAGCGGATGCGGTAGTACAGGTGGAAGATACTGCTATCGTGGAAATATCTGCTGATGAGAAGGATGAAGCGATCGTTTCAATCAATGTGGCTCCCACAGAAGGTCAAGATATAAGGTAACTTTAAGATTGCGATTTTGAAAGATTGAACGATATTCAATATCTATAAGAATTAATCCAACTCAATGATTCCTCCTTGATCATGAAAAGAGGATTCACCAAAAAAGAGAAAGAGTTCATTATATTAAAATAGATCTTTGGAAAATAAAAGAAATTTTCAAACTTTAGCAACCCACGGCAAAAAATATGAATATTGACTTGTCTCTGAATATAAGTGAATCCATTTTGTATAGACTGAGTCAGTATTGAAACGTTTCATTCGAATATTTCGGAATATTTTAAATTTGCATTTATTCAATTGATTTTGAAAGTTGATAAAGGGTGAGGTTTAACCATATATTCACGCCAGTCTTCAAAGTGATGAATTGCCTACGATTTGAAAAAAATATTGATTTTGCCGATTTTTTTATTGACTTTCGATTTTCCAATAGAAACTCCCTTATAGAAAATTGAAGCTGATTAAATATTCTACTGAAGGAGACTTTATATATACAATTTATATATTTCTAAGGTCTGAATTTGAGCTTTGTTACAGCAAATTCTGATTTTTAGGATTTTAATGTTTAGAACAAACGGTGTAAGTACGTCATTCAAAAAAATATCGTTCACGATTTAATTTGTTTTTATTTACAAACCGAAATAGAATATCATTTCTCTGGGTTATTAGCGCGGAATAGGTTACATGTATGTGTATGTTATAGCTGCAACATGTGCTGATGCTTATAATATGAAATTATATTGTATAGGTTTACGTTGGTGAGATAGAACATGATATTTTCTATGTGATGGTTTTCTCCTAGTTAGTCTAATCGACAAGTTGAAAATGGTCTAAATAGTCTAATCAACAAGTTCAAAAACGTGAAAAATAGAGATAAAGGTCCTAAAAATATGAGCGATGGCTCATTCGATCCGGAATCACCTCTAGAAAAATGTTTTCGAAGGATTTTGGTGCAGGTTAAAAATTGCAATTGTTATTAACAAAATAAGATGAAAAAAAATGATATTTCGTTTTTTGTTAATAACTTGAAAAATATTAACATTTAAGCTCGTTAAAGAGGAGGAAATTTCCAATAAAAAAGTATCGACTCCCGGAACTTTATCTCCATTATTTATAATTTTAATTAGACGTTGAAAATAGGGCTCCGCGCGGCTGTTACAGCATGCGCGCGCCGCCGCTAAAGAGAGTTCAGCAATAATAATAATTTTTTTATAACATAAAATGTGATTTTAAAAATTTGAAAAAATTCTAGTATCTTCTTAAACTTGAAAGAATCGAGCCCTGAAGAAAAAAAAGTTTAATCATCATTTTTCAGAAAGTTAACTAACAAATTTTTTCCCAATCTCCATTGGCATAAACAATGGAATGAAAGGTATAAATAATTGGCCTATAAATTTTAAACTTCGTGGAGCCCTTTTGATATATGTACTTTATAAGATCCTGCGGTTAATTTTCATTAAAGTTAATTAATTTGTTAATTATGATTTTTTATAACTATTGAAAATTAAAAATCTAAAAAATGTTAGTAAAATTTGTATTTCAATTAATATTGAGCTATGCCTGTTTTCACATTGAACAATAGCAGTAATTAACATAGGTTATGAATTTTTTACGTAATTTGTTTATAAAATTGTTATAAACAAATAGAGAAATTCAATATTTTTTAAAAATTTTTTTTTGCTATTTTGTTGTTTCCAAAAAATTATGATTTAAAAAAAAAATGTTTTTCTTAATTTTAATTTTTAATTGTTTAAAAATGATTTTTTTATATTTCGATTGTTTAAATAATTAGTTAAGAAAAAATTTTTTTTTGCACTTTATTATATATAGCTATTTTTATAATTTTTTTCTGCTTCAGAAAAAAATATAACGTTGGTCTATATTTGTTTATAACAAATTGTTAAACTAATAAACAATTAAATAATTAATAAAATTTTTTTTTTTTTAATAAAATATTTAAAAATTAAATTATAATTTTTAAAAAAAAATTTTTTCTTAACTAATTATTTAAACAATCGAAATATAAAAAAATCGTTTTTAAACAATTAAAAATTAAAATTAGAATTTTTTTTTTAATATAATTTTTTGTAAACAACAAAATAGCAAAAAAAATTTTTAAAATATTGAATTTCTCTATTTGTTTATAACAATTTTATAAACAAATTACGTAAAAAATTCATAACCTATGTTAGTTACTGCTATTGTTCAATGTGAAAACAGGCATAGCTGAATATTAATTGAAAAAAAAAATTTTTATCAACATTTTTTAGATTTTTAATTTTTCAATAGTTATAAAAAATCATAATTAACACATTAATTAACTTTAATGAAAATTAACCGCAGGATCTTATAAAGTACATATATCAAAAGGGCTCCAGAAGTTTAAAATTTATAGGCCAATTATTTATACCTTTCATTCCATTGTTTATGCCAATGGAGATTGGGAAAAATTTGTTAGTTAACAATTGAATAACTTTTTTAAAATGATGATTAAACTTTTTTCTTCGGGGCTCGATTCTTTCAAGTGTTAAGAAGATACTAGAATTTTTCAAATTTTAAAATCACATTTTATGTTATAAAAAAATATTTTATTACTGAACTCTCTTTAGCGGCGGCGCGCGAATGCTGTAACAGCCGCGCGGAGCCTATTTCAACGTCTAATTAAAATTATAAATAATGGAGATAGAGTTCGGGAGTCAGGACTTTTATTGGAAATTTCCTCTTCTTAGCGAGCTTTTTTCCAAAATTGCTGAAATGTTAATATTTTCAGTTATTAACAAAACGAAATATCATTTTTTCATCTTATTTTGTTATAACAATTGCAATTTTTAACCTGCACCAAAATCCTTCAAAAACATTCTTCTAGAGGTGATTCCGAATCGAATGAGCCATCGCTCATATTTTTAGGACCTTTATCTCTATTTTTCACGTTTTTGAACTTGTTGATTAGACTAAAAATAGAGATACTGCCCTTTAAATTATGTGTGATAGCTCATTGGATCCAGAATAACGCCTAGAAAAATGTGACAAAAGCGTGTATTAGCACATAAAAAATTGCAAAAGTTATAAACAATTAAAGATAAAAAAAAATGGAATTTTGTTTTTTGCCAATATTTCATAAACTATTAATATTTAAGAAATTTTAAGAAAAGATACTCCTCGCTCCCGGAACTCTATCTCCATTATTTATAATTTTAATTCAACGCTAACAATGGGTCTCCAAGCGACATTTTTAGGTTGCGCGCGCGGCGTCAAAAGCGAGTACGACACATTAATTAATTTATTTGAGGTATTAATTTTTTTTTTATTTGAAAAAATTATGGTGTATTCTGAACACTATAAATAATTCATTCCCGTTGAAAATTTTACTTGAAGTTGATTTTTCAACAAGTTATACTATTGTTAACTAACAACATTTTCTCGAACTTCTGTCTTAATTGTAAATGAAAAAAAATGTTTAAATAATTGTCGTAAAAATTGTTCACTTCGTAGAGCCTTTCTTATATACATACTCAACAAGATCACGCCATAAAAGTTGAGAAAATATTCATACTTTGTTTATAATAATTTTTGTACTTGAACAAAAACAAAAAAATCCAAGTAAAATTCCAATTAATTATCATATTATCGTTTTTTTATCAATACAAGATATATACTGATTTGCAAAAAAATTTTTCCCGCTATTTGTTGATAAAATTTTTATAAACAATTTGAGTACCTATTTCAAAATTTTTGAATTTTTTTTTTCCACAATTTCATTATATTACGAATATTATGATTTTTGAAAAAAAATGTTTCCTTAATAACAATTTTTAATTGTTTATAATCGTTTTTTTATATTTCTATTGTTCAAATAATTAGTTGAGAAATTATTTTTCTCCTAAAAATCATAATTGGCAGTCCTCTATAAAGTAACAAAAAAAAAAAATTTTTTATCAACACTTCCATTGTTTATTAACTTACCAATTTTTATAAACAAATTTTTAATTTTTATATTTTTTTTTATAAAATAAAGTACAGAAAAAAAAATTACCAATTTTATATTGTACTTTGGGAATTGGAATTGGGAAAAATTGGGATTTTTTTTTCTATACCTCGTTATATATGGTTGTTTTTGTAAATTTTGGAAGTTTCAGAAAAAAAATCTAACAAAGTTGAAAATTTGTTCATAACAAATTGGTAAGTTAATAAACAATGGAATTGTTGATAAAAAAAATATTTTTTGTTACTTTATAGAGGGCTGTCAATTATGATTAAAAAAAAAACCCAATAATTATTTAAAAATAAAATATAAAAAAAACTATTATGAACAATTAAAAATTGTTATTAGGGAAATTGTTTTTAAAAATCATAATATTTGTAATATAATGAAATTGTGAGAAAATTGTTTTGAAAAATATTGAAATAATCAAATTGTTTATAAAAAATGTATCAACAAATGGCGGGATTTTTTTTTTTTTGCAAATCAATTTATATCTTGTGTTTATTAAAAAAAAACGATGATATGATGATTGAGAAAAAAAATAATTTGTTAACAACATTACTTGGATTTTTTAGTTTTTGTTCAAGTACAAAAATTATTAAAAACAAAGTATGAATATTTTTCTTACTTTCATGGCGTGATCTTGTTGAGTATGTATTAAGACAGAAGTTCGAGAAAATGTTGTTGGTTAACAATCGTTTAACTTGTTGAAAAATTAACTTTGAGTGAAATTTCCAACGGAAATCAATTAAATATAGTGTTCAGAATACACCATAATTTTTTCAAATTAAAAAAGAAAATTTAATACCTTAAATAAATTAATTAATGTGTCGTACTTGCTTTTGACGCCGCGCGCGCAACCTAAAAATGTCGCGTGGAGACCCATTTTCAGTGTTAAATTAAAATTATAAATAATGGAGATAGAGTTCCGAGAGTTCCGAATTTTTTTTTTTAAATTTCCTCCGTTTTTCGAATCTTTTTTTGAAATTCCTTAAATATTGATAGTTTATGAAATATTGGCAAAAAACAAAATGCCATTTTTTTCCATCTTTAATTGTTTATAACTTTTGCAATTTTTTATGTGCTAATACACGCTTTTTGCACATTTTACTAGGCATCATTCCGGATCCAATGAGCTATCACATATAATTTTAAGAGCAGTATCTCTATTTTAGACCATTTCCAACTTGTCGGTTAGACTATAGTAGGTTGCGTAAGTCTCTGGGTATGTGGAAAGCTTCTCTTGAGTTTGCGGATCTTGGGCATTCTGTGAGAACACGTTGTTGTCTTGCACTTCAGTTATTCGATGAGGAGCATGAGATATTCGTACTGTATATTAATTGATTCAGAAGGGGCGCAAGATCCATATGATGAATATTAATATATGTCTCTTAGATTAAGGAAACAGATCTGTCCCTCATGACCTGAAAGAGTTGCACTGAGGACCTTTCGTAGTGATAATAATATTGCCTAGAAGGGTCACATAAATCGTGAGTGATGAGTTGTGTCGTGTTGTTGAGTCTGTTTTTTATACAGGTTTATTCTGGTTCATTTTGATTTTTATCAGATCTGATAGGGAAGTTATGTACCTTCAGAAAGGACCAAGGTTCGATTTCTTTTGTGCTTTGAAACTACAATAGACTTCCTCTGAAAGTACCGGCACTCGAAGATGAAAACAAAATCCTTGCGATTGCAATCGAAGGGAAGGCTCACTAACCTTAGACTTCTTATATGAAAAAATTAAACCGACGAAAAAATCAACTGAAAAGCATAAAATAAAATAAACCTCCTTAGTCTTAATGATAATTGAGTTCCTAAACTAATGTGAGTAACTAATTTTGAGTTGGCGCCAAACAAACAATTATCGAAGATCATTATATTACTTTGAAGAAGTAATAAAAACGTCGCTGTGCATCTCGCTGCCATCATTTTATGCTTCACCTAATTCAATTGCAAGTTTGTTTGGCGCCGACTCGAAATTAGTTTTTTTTTTTTTTTTTTTTGGCTTGGACATTTCGTCATTCGGCCAGACACAAGTTGAATATATATTATTAAAACACGTCGAGGACCATCCTCGGCCCGGCTACGAAATTTAACATTTAATTCTCTCTAATTAAATAGAAAAATTTCTGCCCTGGCCGAGAATCGACCTTTCGATCATGAGTCGGACGCTAACCCACCGCGCCAATCCCCCCTCGAAATTAGTTATTCACATTAGTTTAGGAGCTCAATTATCATTAAGACTAAGAAGGTTTATTTTATTTTTTGCTTTTCAGTTGAGTTTTTCGTCGGTTTAATTTTCTTTCGAAAAGTTTTTATTTTTCATTTCTTTGTGGCTGAAATCTACTAATTACTACCCACTCAATTTTTTATTACTTCCAAAATACTTATCTAGCTTACTTCAACTATTAACTGTTGAAAAATATAATTATCTACTTTAACTTTTTATTGTTGAATAATATACATTATTTTTGAAAGTTCTGGTTAGTTGATTTTATCACTTTGTATATAATTCCTTCCTTTCATAGAAAGTAATTATTGTGACAAATGTAGGAGGATCTGTCAATGTCAACTACATATGTGTGCCAATGTTCACAAGTGAAAAATTAATCATCCCCTATTTTTCCACTCATAGGAGTGGATTACTTCATTCCAAATTGGAATATGAGGTATACCCTATCTAATAAAAAATATCACCAATCGGAAACCCTACAAAGTTATGCCTGATAGAATCGGTTAACGGGCCAAAATTCAGAGGATGGATGATCAATATCCTCCATTTTGCTACCCTTAGGTATGGATTTTTTTGTTCAAATCATCGGAACCGAACTGCTCTGTGAAAAGTTATACGTGATCATACATAAAAAAAATGCGTCGACTAGAGAACCTCCTCCTTTTTTATTTCGTCGGTTAAAAATAACCAATACACTGTTTACTCACAATAGGAGCCTAGAACAAATATCATGATCCCAAAAGAACTTGCGCAAGTTAACAATGGCACATGCTAGTGGTCCATTCTCCTGTCATTTCAACGACATTTATGTGGTTCAGGTTCAGTTGACTCCAGTTGTAAGATGTCTGAGACCCCTCGTGTTCACTCTTATACCAGAAAATGTTTGGGATAAACGCCAAGTTTATCCCCCTGCCTACTTGAAACTGAGAGATTACTAAGAGTTTCAGATGGAATCAACGTCGTTTTTAGTTATGATTTAGTAGCTTATTCCTGAATGGTGCCATCTACACACAGAAATGGAAGTTCTGGTGATTCGCTCTTGGCGTTTCCTCAAATATTCATCAAACCCTTATTGCCTTTTCCGTGCCTATTTATCTGCCTGACTGCCGGTGGCTGAAATTTTAAACGAATACGCATGCGCGCTAGACTATTTCGTTGATTGTTTCGGGCATGAAAATGAATAGGATTGGTTCTATTTTCCCCCTGAATCGAGGGGATTTCAAGGACGATTATTGGAAATGTCAGGTTTTCCAATACAATAATTATCTATTGGACTTGACATAACCAACAAATAAATGAATTATTCACATAGTTTTGTTTTGTTCAGTGTGACAAAAAGAAGAAAAATATTGTAAGGTAAGAAAAAGTTGAAACAAATAGTCCAGGTATACTAAATACTTAATCATTCAAGGTAAATGTAAATTTTCCTTATGTTTGCAGCTCTGAAATTAGTGTCTGAAACAAATCATCGAAAAGGCACGGTGTAATAGTGCCAGTTATTTGGGGAAATTTAGCCAACAAATAACCATGAAAATGAGCACAAAAATAGGCACGAAAAAGGCATAGTGTGATAAGGATTTTAGGTTTTATAGACATCTTAGGCTTCACTTCTAACGGTAGAGGATTGTGATGCACTTCTTTCCTTTACCTTATAAATCAATGGTTTCTCGATAGGGGATGCAATGTGTTATCTCTGGCAAGATAAATCCCGTTGTTTTCTCAAACATGCAAAATTACTATTAACACAATTTGGGTTAATTTTTTTTTTTACCTACCCCTACATATTCACACATCCTCCAACTGAATCAAATGTATCATATAAGTATTCAGACCAAGAGCAAAATTATAGATTTGATTTCATTATTCCCCATTCAAATCAAACTAGTGAATATATTTGGTCGAATCACCAAGGTACATACAGTTGCCGATATACAAATCTGGAAAAGTATAACTCAGTTTCTTTGACGCTGACGTTTAGATATTTTGTATTTGTCAAATTTCGAATGTGTTTTCATTTGATGTTTTCTTGACCATATTCACTCCATCACAGTTACTCATGTATACCAAATTCAATCAGGAAGGAAACATCGTTTAAGGGTTGAAAAAAAAACTCCAATGCTTTTTTTTTAATTTGTGTTAGAAGGTTGATTTGGTCTATTCAATCAAATTCTTTTAAAATCGGTCACAATAAGAAAACCTATCATTCAAATCCCACAAATAAGACAATCATTGTTGAAATATACAGTGAGGACGTAAAAAGTCCTCCCCCCTCCCCTTTAACTTTTGAACGGAACAAGCTGTCGAGGTCGGGTGAAATTCAGGTGAAAAAGTACCATTTTTTGGCATAAAAATGAATATGGTCACGTGGTCAAGTGTCAAGAGGGCACCATCAACTTTTTTTTTTTTAATGTAAGAGTGGGTCACGTGGCTCCTGGCTTTGAAGGCCTTCCGATTCTCTATCCAACACCGCTTCGTTTCTGGAAATCGGCTAAGCCGTTTCAAACTGACAAAGCTTCGAAATTTGTCCAAATATTTTACAAATAAATTAGATCAACTATTATTGCAGCAGAATTTCAACTGTTACTGTTCTGGTCGAAAATGGATTTTGTGGTAAAAAAGGTTCGCATATTATTTGTACTTTGAAATGTGCTTTTTGTTTAATTTTTTCATACCTTAGTTATTTTGCTGGAGACTCCAAATAGCATTTCAATCTCAGTCTAATAGTGACGTTCATCATATCGATACTTTTGATAGTTGTCATAGGTTTCAGCATTTCTTTATAATTTTCAAATGCCTCGTTCTCGTCCTTCAGAAGAAAAAACCGAAGCAATTTTGATTTACGCTGAAGCTAGGCGTAATTACCATGAAGCAGAAAAAATATTCGATGAGCGCTTCCCAAATAATCCAATATCTCGTACCTACTTAAGGGAATTCGTTAGTAATTTTATAAGGACTGGTTGCGTAACGAGGGAAAAAGGATCTGAAAGAAAATCTATTTCAGAAGAACAGCAAATCGACGTTCTGGCAGCTGTTGTTGATAATCCGCAACAGACAATATCTTAAAAAACACAAATTTCACCCATATAAATTAAATTTTTTGCATTAATTAACAGAAGACGATCCGGATAGAAGACTGCAGTTTTGTGAGGTCATGTCTGACCGCATAACCCGGTTTCATTAACTCTATTTGTTTTAGTGATTAAAGTACGTTTCATCTAAATGGAACAGTAAATAGACAGAATGTGCGTTATTGGTCAGACGTAAACCTGCACGTTTTTCGAGAGGGTCATACTCAAACTCCAGAGAAGATCAACGTATGGGCTGGTATTTTGAGTGACCATGTCATAGGTCCAATATTTAGAAAATTTAACTGGGCATCTGTACTTGAATATGTTTCAAAATCAGATCCATCACAGTATTCGAAAAGTAGTTGGGGCAAACCCAAATGAATTTACCATGGATGTTACCTTTCAACAAGATGGTGCACCCCCTCACTACTACAGACCTGTCCGAGAATGGCTTAACGAGAGTTTTCCGGGACGGTGGATAGGCCGACGTGGCCCCATTGAATTGCCAGCTAGGTCACCTGATATGACACCTATGGACTTTTTTCTGTGGGGGTACATAAAATCTAAGGCGTAGGTCACGCAGCCACAGTCACTCCAGGAACTTATGGGCCGAATAACAGATGTGTGTTACAGTATTACCCCGGAAACATTTAATAACGTTCGGAATGAATTTCACCACCGACTTTTTTTCTGTCAAGACGTGAACGGTGAACATTCCGAGCACTTGTTGAAAAAGTTGCAATTGTTACTTAAAATTCTGTTGCAATTAAAAGTTATTTAGGTTTATAATTTATTTGTAAAACATTTGAAGCAAATTTCAAACGCTTGTCAGGTTGAAACGGCTTGGTCGATTTTCACAAACAAAGCGGTGTTGGATAGAGAATCGGAAGGCGTTCAAAACCAGGAGACACGTGATCCCCCTTTACATAAAAAAAAATTATGGTTTCCTCTTGACACTAGTCCACGTGACCACAAGCATTTTTATGCCAAAAAGTGGTAAAAGTGGTACCTTTTCACCTGAATTTTACCCGACCTCGACAGATTATTTCGTTCAAAAGTTGAGGGGGGTGGACTTTTACGTCCTCACTGTATAATACAATAGTTGTGAGTTCCTTCAGATATATTACCTCATCCTGTACATGAAAAACAAATAGTTGATAGTTGTCATAATAAATTTGAGATTGTCATCGTATTTTTATCTTTCGTCTCCAAATATTGAAATATAAGTTATTTTTCCATTGCCTGAAATCCAATGGGTTATGGGCACCAGAACGCTTTCACTGGGACACCTTAATCGAGTGAGCATGCGACTATTGAGGGATGAATTAACGAATGGAATTTCTTTCAGCAACGAAACTGAAACATTCAGTGTGAACCCTGTATTCAAGGAAAGCATTCCCGTCAACTTTTCAAAAGGAAAAAACATAAACTGTCAAAAGAAAAGTTGGATCTTGTACATATGGATCTTTGTGGGCTAATACCAGTTTCGTCTTGGGGTGGTAGTAAATATTTCTACAGCCTAATTGATGACTGCACAAGAAAAGTTTTCGTATATTCCCTCAGAAATAAAAGTGATGTGGAGTCATTTTTCGAACAATTCAAAAATCGAGTCGAGACTGAAAGTGGTAAAAAACTGAAGAGAATACGTAGTGATAACAGAGCCGAATTTACCAACCACTTTTGTCAATGTATATTGAAGAGCTCTGGTATTCAACATCAGCTCACGGTCCCTTATATTTTCGGGTGTGTGGCATATGCTCATATTCCTGATGAAAAACGGAAGAAGCTGGATCCCAAGAGCCAAAATTTTTTTTTGTTGGATATTCAGAAGAGTCCGGAGCTTTTCGAATTTCCAATCCAACAACCAGATCAGTGACGTCATATTCCTGGAAAATAAATTTAAAATTCTGAGCAAGGTACCAAAGAAGTCATGAACAGTATTCCGCTAAACGAATTATTGCCTTTAGATGCAGATTCATGGTCAAAATACGACAATTTTACGAAAATAGCGAAGAAAATGTCGAAGTTGAAGACCACCTTGAAGAAGATATTTCATAACAATATAACCTCAGTGCAAATGATAATTCACATGCAGAGCCAAGGTATCCAAAACGGCAGCGTACGAAAAAATCCTATCCAGTTTTTATGCTTTATCTAAGATGTCTAAAAAACATGGTGTATTCACTTATACCTGTGAAATATTGGGACAAACTGGGGGACACCAGCCCACTTGATAAAGGGAGTTATCTAGAGTTTCAGGTGGCGCCGACGTCGTTTCTTGTCATAATTCAGTAAACTGATGGCGTTTTTGTGATTTGTGTCTGTGTTCCGTTCTGTGATTGTGCTTTTGTCGTCTTTAAGGTTATGTCAATTCGTTGTGAAATATTTTGAAGTTGATCGATGGATGAACATATTTTAGGACAAACTATTCCATGTACTTATGTCAGTGTTATATAGAATTTTCGAGAAGTGTCTGAAATAATTCTAATTATATACAATTGTAGTGCGTACCAATTTCGTATGGTTAATTTTCTATTGATACCGCTCCACCGAGTTGGTACTTATGTATTCCTGTCCCATGAACACAAATTCAAAGTTGGTATGTGGATAGTGGACAAGGCCTAACAAATTTCATAAATTATAATTAAAAAGTGTTTTGAACGTTTCTTATTGCTAAAAAAAGGCGGAAAAGGAGCTTTTCCTGATCTTTGAAACTCCGAAAGTATTTGAGAACGACGGGTGTTCATGGGGCAAAATACGTAGGTAACACCAAGCCGCAAGACTCAACTCGACGGAGCCGTATCAAAAATTGATTTGGACAATCCCGCTTTGCTTAAGAAGTTGAATTTTATATTATTTTCTCTGTTCAAGATATTCAGACGTGTCTCGAGAAAGAACTTACATGTTTTGTATAATTTTCAGCAAATGACATGAATGAATGTCACTACCCCAAAAAAACTTTTTTAAATACTTCTTTTATATAAAAGGGATACCAAAATTTCCAAGGAAAATATTATCAGAAATTTGACATACATGATGGATCCACAATCAAAAAGGACGTTTGCTTATGATAAAAATCTTATAATGGAGCGGATAATGCTTTTATGAGGAGCTGTTAATTAGATACAATTACTTAATTTCGCTTTCAAACCAATAAAAGTACGGGAGATGCAATATTTCGCTTTCTGAAAAATCTATATTCTATTCAGAAGGAAGTGATCGCTCCAGTGTTTTGCGACATATCTAAAGCTTTTGATTGTTACGTAATCTTCATCTCTACAGCATCAGAGGACGAAGCTTCAATTGGTTCGAGTCCTATCTGAGTGAAAGAACCTCTCAGCTTTTGGGAAAATTAAGAAGTGTTCACTATTTTGGCAGCCAACACGACAATCTTATCGCAAGAACTCAAATTACCTTCATAGTAGAATGACTCGTATATGTATAAATTAATGTGTATCTTCTCTGAACTACCTTTGCCCATTTCAATAGTTTTTTCACCTTGTGATTATAATGTATCTAGTATCTAGCAAATGAAATATTTTTTTTAATACTTTTATAGTAACTTTCCATCTTATATATATATATATATATATATATATATATATATATATATATACATATATATATATATATATACATATATATGTATATATATATATATATATATATATTTATATATATATATATACAAAACAACAAACCACAAAATATTGAAAGTTTTCTGTTAAAACAATGGTACAACAAAATTTAACACCACCCCGAAATCCAACTAATGTTGGTAACAAAACACAAGCATGGTAAAACCAAAGTACGTAACCCAAAAGATTCAAATGTTTTTAATGTTTTAATAAATTTTACTGAAGATGCCCCCGAACGAGGGCGAAACGTTAAATAAATGTAATTTTCTTCTCATTTCAATACAATCGAATCTGAAACCCAAGAAAACTCCAAAAATACAATCACAAGATTCAAGAACCCACTATACCCAATATATATATATATATATATATATATATATATATATATATATATATATATATATATATATATATTGTACAATTTTTTTTCCATGAGATGACAATCTTTTGACTAAAATTATTGGAAAATTCTAAATATAGTGGATATTTTCTTCCAAAAAGCCATGGGACCCTCTGTGACGGTTCAGATTTCACTAGCCAAAATCAAGATATCTTCATAGAATGAAAAGTCCACGCATACTTATGAAATTAATGTGATCATTACAGAGTGATAATTATCATAATAATAGTCATTAGCCTTATCGATCTTGGGAGTGGGCCTTGTTCTTCCGAACAACTGTTTGGTTTAGATCCCCCTCCTCCGATTATCTCATGCGGGGTGTTACTTACTGAAAAATAAAATATAAGCTGATCAGGTTATTGTTTTCTTCCCGCACCTTTGTTAGCAAGCTCACCTTTTCCGGAGAAGTCATTCTAATAGCTGGTAGCAGCTCATACTGTCGCAGACAGGATTAATTGATTTCTCAACTTCATCGTCAGATTTTAGGATATCTCTGATTTTATTCAGGTCAGAAGGTTGTTAGAGAGGTAATAGTCCGGCAGAGATGGGCAATGAATGGCTTGGTAATAGTTTGTATCGGAAAGTTTAATGGAACAATGCCATCGGGGACATTTTCCAATCCCCTCAGTTTTCAAGTTAATTCATCATCTAGAGACATCAGACTACTTTTCTACCTCTTCTCCTTCCTTCGAGGAAGTTTCCATGATCCCAAAAAGGCCATTTGTAGCGAAACCACTTTGGAAAAATCGCCAGGTAGACTTCAAGAAAAATCTTATTTTTCATAGAAAGTAAATTTCAGTAAATTTCAAGGATTTCATCCCATTTTCGCGCCAACTTTTCTGAGCGGGATCTTCGTTCGTAGAACTATAATCTTCGTAAACGATCGATTCACAATTTTTTGCATAAAAATATGCAGTTATGTTGACAGAAAAAGAAAATTTCATAGGTTTGAAGTTTGACATTTAGCGTGACCCAAACATTCCTTAACCTCGCCATCTACTAATGGAGTTCTAAGCAGAATTTAACGCCATTCATTTGTTGTCCCCCAAAAATTCTAAAAAAAATCGAATCAGTGGATACACCAGGGTTTTCAGGCCTCTTAGCTTTATCAGACAATCTGCGATTCCGTCAGTGAACCTCAATCCATGACAAAGCATTTTCTGGTGAACATTGAAAGAATGGAAAGCTGCAATACAAGTAAATTCTCTTCGTGAGAATATACATGGGATCTATAACAAACCCGTGGAAATAATATTATAAAATGTAAATGGATTTTCAAATTGAATCAAGATTCCGATGGAGAAATAGTTCGTTTCAAAGCCAGACTCGTTCCCAAAGGATCCCCACAAGAATATGGAGTGAATTATCTAGAAACATTTTCTCCTGTTATGAGACCGTTGTCATTACGTTTCCTTCTTGCACTCGCTGTTCAGTATAATCTGGAAATGGAGCACTTGGACGTGGTCGCAGCTTTTCTTCATGGTAACCTGGAAAAAATATTTACATGGCTCAACCAGAAGGTTTTATTGTTGCGGGGGAGGAAAGCAAAGTGTGTCTTCTTCGTAAGGCTATATATGGTCTTAAACAGTCAGCACGTGCGTGGAATAAGAGCATTGATGAAGTTCTCTGTGTTCTGGGTTTCAGAAAATCATGCCATGAACGCTGTTCATATCTCAAGATAGAAAACATTCGTATCATGATATTGGCATTATATGTTGATGATTGTTTCCTGTTCTACAATGACCAGCATGAAATAGAGTAGTTAATCAAATAACGTTCATCACATTTTCGCATCAAAGACTTGAGTGGTACTAGTTATTGTCTTGGAATGAAGATCGCCCATGACAAGGAAAAAGGACAAGTAACCCTTAGTCAGAGGCAGTCTGTTATTGATTTTTTGAATAAATTCGGAATGCAAGACTGTAATCCAGTTGGCGCGCCCTTGGATACTTATGTAAGGTTCGAGAACAATTTGCAAAATCTCATAGAAAATGTTCCATATCAGCAGGTAATTGGATGTCTAATGTATTTGTGCGTTATGACCGACCTGATATTTATTTTGCTTGCTCCTACTTGAGCTAATTCAATACAAAACATTCTGCTGAACACTGGCAGGCTGTGGAACGTGTACTCCGGTATCTCAAGGGCACTGCAAATTTGGGAATCGTTTACACTAGGAGCAGGGAAAATGAATTGACCGGATTCGCCAATGCTGATTGGGCTAGCGATGCTTCTGATAGAAAATCCTTTACTGGATTTGTATTCGAATTTGCGAATGCTGCCATTTCCTGGGAATGCAGAAAAGAATGCACAGTAGCAATGTCTTCAAGTGAAGCTGAATACATGGCTTAAGCGATTGAACCAAGAAGCAATTCATCTGAAGAATTTGATGTCTGAGATGTTAGCAGTTTCCAGACCAGTAAAATTGTTCAACTATAACCAGAGTGCGCAGAAAATTTCTGAAACCCTGTTATGCGCAGAAGACCAAAGCATATCGACGTTCGTTTTCATTTTATTAGGGAAAAAATTGATCATGAAACATTTTGTTGGAATATCTCCATTCATCTGGAATGATAGGAGATATTTGTACTAAGCCTAAGTAATTTAACTATTGCCTTACGCGGGAGTGTTGAAATATATAATACAATAGTTGTAGTTCCTTAAGATATATTACCTCACCCTGTACATGAAAAACAATAGTTGATAGTTGTCATAATAAATTTGAGATTGTCATCGTATTTTTATCTTTCGTCTCCAAATATTGAAATATAAGTTATTTTTCCATTGCCTGAAATCCAATAGTCATCACCGTCTAGCAAATAATATATGAACCAACTATATCATAGTGCAGAACCATCGTCATCCAGCAAAAATTAAATAGCCTTCGTTCTGGCTATTTGCTAGATTACCACTGAATGAATGTTGTATGATAAAATAGAAAATTATTATAGATCAATAATAGCTATAGTACGGATGAACTTCAAGAAACCGTGTTTCTTATACTTTCTGACCATATTTACCCTTCAATTTTCATTGCCTCCAATTATTTGCAATAAGTTTCAACCAATGGAAATTGGGTAAAATTAAAATTGTTGCAAAATTGCGAAGAAATAAGGAACAAAAAATACTGTACCGTACTTTCCCCCTCAAAATTTTTAGATATATGATTTATGAGTTCTAGCTTGGGGGACATTTGCGGGTTACAATGTCAATTTCAATAGTCCAGAAAAATATGTCCATGATAGACAGAGAGACGGACAAACGAATACGAATCTTATAAGACTTCCGCTTTCAACATTCTGATGCAAAAAATATTTCTGCAAATCTGATGGTTTGTTTTGACAATGTTAATTCTGATTTGGAATATGTTTTTAGGGAAATTGGCAGTGATGTGGCAGCTGGATCACTTGTTTTGAATAAGTATGATCGTATCACTCCGGCTTCCGTTGGTGTTATGGCAATGTTGGGGAAAGTACAACTCAAAGTGTTCAAGTAAGTATTATTGTGAATTCAATACACAAGCAGTAATTCCCGATAGCCACAGGGCTTTTGGATTGGAATAACGAGTTTTTTGTGCATCAGTATTTCTGCTCTAATAGCTATTTGTAAAATGGGAACGAAAAATGTAGGTTTTAGGCAATTCACATACATAACATAAAACTGTATTCTTCGCACGTATATAGTTTATATTTTTTGGGATTCGGGGGGAAAAAATAATTTTTATACCTTGGTCGAAAGTACGTACTTTTTCCATATATTTTAAAGTAGAAAGCCTTACATTTACGTATCGGTAACATTGACAGACCACGCCCTCCGTTAACCGGGAACAAATATTTTTCATGTACAACGAGATAGATGGGATAACACGCAAGAAAGTGAGAAAGAGAGAGACGAAAAGCGGGAGCAAATGTTTAAGCTTTGTGAGTATCCGAAAGAGGCGCTGAAGCGAGGAACAAAAGTTCAACATGGCAGCGCAACGAGCTGGAACGTGTATTTTTTTATAATAAATGATAAAAAATGTAAGTGGTAACGTACTTTCGACCAGCTATAAACAAAATAGTATACACCACACGGACAGGAAAAAATTCCTGCACTGATTTTCATGTCGCGCAGTGTAGGGAATTTTAACTTCCTGCCTTTGTAGTGTGGTATTTGACGTGGAATAATCACTTGCGTTTGTTTTTAAAATGTATTATAGAACAACCAATGAGTGGTGGCCCCTGACCTTGGATGTTCTCTGGTGGTTCTCTATTCGTCTTACACGCAGCTGGGGGGCACCATTCGTTGGTCGTATTATAACAATATTGAATGAGTTTCAAAATCGAATTGAATATGTTTTTTTTTGTATGAAATGGTTTGGACATTGATTTGTTGAAAATATAAACAGGATGTTCATAAAATCAGATGTGGAATCATCTGCGACTGAAAGATAAACTTTAGTCACTATCTTCCATCGTCAATTTCATCGAAAGAATTCCATACAATATCTAGTTTTGATAATCGTGAATCAATTTCAGGGAATTTTGACATATCGGTGTTCAAATCGTCAAGAAACGTCACAAATCTCGTCAGTTGAGCTTTGAGAATGCCTCTTTGTTTTATCAACGTCTTTAACTCTTCACTCATTGTAAGCTTCTATTTGTTATGAATTATGTTTGTATTGCTAGTTAACATTGGATATGAAGTTGAAATACCTATAAAATGTTCGCAATGAACTGAATTTCTTACCTGACTGAACGTTATGCTATAATGTTATAATTGAGACAATTATTTGAGGATGGGGGTAAAAGGATATGAAAAGACAGCCTAATTGCGAATTTCTCCTTATCTTGCTCTTTCTTGAATTTCCTCCTTGGGCTTGGACTGGACTCCTGCAACCTTCTGAGTGCGGGCCGAAGTCAGTGATCGTCTGCGAAGAACTGTTCTTAGTATCCGGCTCGAAGGACCATTTATGTTAGCCCGTGATTGTCTTACAATATTTGGGACTAGCTTTTTATTAAAGTTTCTCGAAGGACCTGAGTTCGCTTTCAAATTAACTGAATAAGCTTATTTTGATTCCAAAGAATTGACAATGTGTTTGACTTTTTATTATATTATGATCATTTTTGCAATGTGGACATATAACTAATTCATTAGTTGATGCGTGAACGTAATTCTTGTATTCAATAGGTTTTTTATTTAATGATGAGTTTGTATGTGGTTTGCTATCTATTGATTCTAATAATTGACATTTGTTAGATAAAAAATGTATGAAGCTGTTAAGGGTTGGCATATCTGATTCATTTGATTCAGTCTCCCATTCTTGTCTGGTTTTATGATCTAATTTGGAATTGAGTAAATAAATCAGAATTGCATCCCATTTATCCACTGGCAGATCAAGATTTTTCAACGAGCGAAAATGTTTTTGAAAATTATCATAAAACTCTCTCAAGGAAATATGCGAATTTCTTATCACTATGGGTAATTCGAAAATTTGTTTTAAATGAGACCTCCTTATCACCTTTTTATTTTCAAAACGAGATTTCAATAAATCGAGAGCTTCAAAATAAGTTTCTTCTGACACTACGAATGATCGAATGACATCAGCGGCCTCACCTTTGAGAGATGCTTGGAGATAATGATATTTTTCGATATTGTTCAAACTTTTATCATCATGAACTAATGTTTTGAATGTATCATAAAAACTAAACCAGGTTTCATATGTACCTGAAAATTCAGGTAATTTTATTTGAGGTAATTTTACCTTTCGCCTTTCCTCATTTGAAATGGGCTTCTTATTTACTGAACTATATTCTTTTGCACGTGAAACTGACTCAAAATATTTATTTTCAAAAAGTTCCCGTTCTTCTAAATGTTCCAACGAGGAATCTAATAGTTCAACCTTTGTCTGAATTTCATCGAAAGAATTCCATACAATATCTAGTTTTGATAATCGTGAATCAATTTCAGGGAATTTTGACATATCGGTGTTCAAATCGTCAAGAAACGTCACAAATCTCGTCAGTTGAGCTTTGAGAATGCCTCTTTGTTTTATCAACGTCTTTAACTCTTCACTCATTGTAAGCTTCTATTTGTTATGAATTATGTTTGTATTGCTAGTTAACAATGGATATGAAGTTGAAATACCTATAAAATGTTACCAATGAACTGAATTTCTTACCTGACTGAACGTTATGCTATAATGTTATAATTGAGACAATTATTTGAGGATGGGGTAAAGGATATGAAAGACAGCCTAATTGCGAATTTCTCCTTATCTTGCTCTTTCTTGAATTTCCTCCTTGGGCTTGGACTGGACTCCTGCAACCTTCTGAGTGCGGGCCGAAGTCAGTGATCGTCTGCGAAGAACTGTTCTTAGTATCCGGCTCGAATGCTGACCCATTTTGACTTCGGCCCGCACTCAGAAGGTTGCGGAGTCAGTCCAAGCAGGAGGAATTCAGAAAGAGCAAGATAAGGAGAAATGCATAGGCTGTCTTTCAATCCTTTACCCCCATCCAATAATTGTCAATATAACTTATACATAACGTTCAGTCAGTAAGAAATTCAGTTCATCGACATATAGGTATTCAACTTCATATCCATTGTTAACTAGCAATACAAACATAATTCATAACAAATAGAAGCTTACAATGAGTGAAGAGTTAAAGACGTTGATAAAACAAAGAGGCATTCTCAAAGCTCAATTGAGAATGTTTCCCTTTTCAACGGTTTGGACATGTTCAGTGAAAGTCGTCACATTCGATAGGCAAATATATTAAGGGGCAGAGGAAATACAGAATATAATAGAAAAGGGTATTCAACCAGCAACAATTCACATGGAGTAAACAGCAGCTTTCCGTATGTTAGGAGCTCTGGAGATCTCACATATATTTTTTGCGATATTGCCTCAGCGAGGAGAAGAATTTTCTACCACGAAAATAATAAAAGTGTATTTGACATTAATAATGCCAGGAAAAGACAAAGTAATCTTGTAATAATTTCAATTAAATGGAAAACAAGCTATATTTTGATAATAAATCGAGACATGTTGATGACTTGACTGTTCAAAAAGTTCGCAAATAAGAGAGATGATCCCCACCATATGTCGTAACTGTAGTGCCTTAACGGGGTTGGTTGCTCTTAGATTAGATTACCAGATTATAAAACTGAGCATCAACGAAACAAACATACATTTAATGACATAATAAATACAGTATCGGAAAGTATTTATCTTGGGTATGGTGGTTTCATGAGAGCATGAGGAAGAGCTTGCTATATGTTGAGAGAGCATTACAATTTCCCCTCGACTCGCTCGAGGAAGGGATATCGACGTCACGACACAGAGATAGGAGAGTCAGGGCGGTTAGCTCAGGACGTCAGTATCATACCAGCAGCAGTCGGGAGAATGTGTGCGCTGACATGAAGAAGAATTTTTGACGATAATTTCACATCAGATAATTTGAACAAATTGAACTGAATCATTGATTCAATTTAATCTGTCGGACGACAGGTAGATCAAAATATCTTTGGTGCCGTGGTGGACGCGAAAACGAAAGAAAATTCTCAAACATTAATAAAAACAGACGATATTTCTGTGAGAATAAAAACAAAAAACATACTTCTAACAGAAAAACAATTATTTCTTGAATGGAGAGGAAAAAATATTCACAAGAAAAGTCAAACCAAATTAAATATTTTGTGTACGGAATTATTTTATCAAATGTTCGAACAAACCACCATTTTGGGCCAAACAGTAGCCGAATCTATTGTACAATTCTGTTTTGATAGCCGCAAAGGTAACCGGTGTTACCTGAGCACACAACTGAATAATTTTTGCCCTCAGTTCATCTAAATTGGTGGCACGTTCGAACTAATGCCGATATACCTCCGATTTTAGCATGCCCCAGAAATAAAAATCGAGAGGTGCTACATCTGGTGATCGAGGTGGTCAGTTGATTGTACCTCGCGTACAAATAAACCGATCGGGAAATAATTGATTCAAAAATGTAAGCACCGTGCCTGCATTGTGGGCAGGACAACCATTTTGTTGAAACCACACGTCGTTAGAGTCAATCGGAAGAGCGCGAACTGTAGAAATAATTTGATTTTGCAAAAGTTGCAAATATTTTGCTGCATTTAAATTCCCTTCAGTAAAAAATGGGCCTATGACGTGATCGCCTGAAAGTCCCGTCCACACATTTAATTTTCTTGGGTACTGTGTCCTCACAGCAATACTCAAATGTTTATTTTTACGAGACCAATAACGTACTACGGATGGGTTGTGTTTTCGATGAATTGAGAAGGTCGATTCATCGGTAAATAACACCTTTTTTAGAAAGTAATCATTTACATAAAATGCCCTATTGCATTTTTCGACCATCGTTTCACAAAACTCCATACGTCTGGAATGGTCTCCAGGCAGAAGTTATTGTGTGGTCTTGACTTTGAAACAATGATAACCTTTTCTCTTCAAAATATTCCTTACAGTTCTTTCATTCAAATTCACTTCGTCGGCGATCTGTCTACTCGAATAAGGTGTCGTTTCTGCCAATGCACACACTTGTGTTTCTCTTATTTCCCGTTCCTCGGGTATTTGTCTAGGATGCGGTGGTGGATTTGTGGGACAACATTTTTTGCAATGTGCTGCCACACACCCAAAATTCTGAAATTCATTAATAATTGAAAGGACAGTCGCTTTTGTAGGTATAGGTCTATCTGCAAAAGCCACTATGAATAGATTTATAGTATCTTGTACAGAATTACCCCCAAAGTACCACTTAACGATCTCTACTTTCTCTGCGGTTGTGTAAATAGGCGGCATGTTTCAAAAGGTAATAATTGTCACGGTCTTTTGTTTTCGCAACCACGGCTCGGCAAGAATGAGTCGATTCGCTGTGCGCTGTGTCGCATTGCCACGTGGTCAGTTGATGTGCCGGGTGGGGTAACAGGAGGGGCGCACAGCAGTGCGTCTCTCTTGTTTATGTGGATTATCATATCATTGCGTTCCTTGTTGCTCGTGTAGATTTCTGTCTATACCCCAGATGAATTGTTTCCGATACTGTATATACAGCTATATATAGATAGATAGGTATTTATTTGCCATCAAAATATTACAAGGAACATAAGGTTTTGACATTAACACTAATTTGAAAATATAAACAGAAATCACAGAACAAGAACAAAACATCGTATATTCATTTATATATATATATATATTTATATATATATATATACATATATATATATATATATATATATATATTACAAAGAAATAAAAAATTTTTTAAGAAAAAGCAATGATTGATGAAATAACTGCTAAAAAGTTAACTATCTATTACACCACGTTTTTATACTCTACCAAAAATTCATAAACCAGTTTTATCTATGAGACCAATTGTTTCTTCTATAGACTCACCAAACAGTAAAATAACGAAATTCATTACTGAAATATTGACCAACTCATATGATAACGGTAACAGATATCATGTTACTGACTCTTTCTCCTTTAGTGAATTCATTAACGATTTTCAATTAGCACCAAACTATGTTCTGATAAGTTTAGATATGGTATCTCTATTCACTAACTTACCTTTAGAGTTAGTTAAACTCTGCATTGTTAAACAATGGAACAAAATTAACAATCTCTGCAATATTGAAAAACAAATGTTTATGAAGATAATTGATTCCATTTTTGACAAGACAAGTGTCTTCAATCAAAAATTCTACAAACAAATTTTTGGTACTCCCATGGGATCTAACATCTCTCCAATAATATCAAGTTACGTTTTAGATGAACTCCTAGAATATTGCACATATAAAATCACTTTCGACATTCCTCTCCTTAGGAGATATGTAGATGACCTCATCCTTTCTGTACCAGAAAACTGTATTGATGAAACTCTTAATATTTTTAACAGTTTTGATCCCAATATTCAGTTCACTGTCGGAAAAGAAACCGATAATTCAGTTCCATTCCTTGATTTGAAACTAATCAGAACCATAAACAACAAAATCATTACTAGATGGTACAGAAATAGTAATCGTTTCTTAAATTTTCACTCACACCATACCATCAAAATCAAACTCAATTTAATTAATAACCTCAAAAATAGAGTTGTTAAGGTCGCTCATCCATCCTTGAGAGATGAGTGTCTGAAAGAACTTCAAAATATTCTTTTAGAAAATTCATATCCGAAATCAGTAGTTAATAAAATTTTATTCAGCTCCTCTGCTTCTATTTCAAATTTAAACCAATCACCAAGAACTGATCAAATTGCAATTTATAAATATTTACCACATATAGATAATTTGACACCAAACTCATACAATTGTTCAAAAATGAAGACAATGTTAAAATAGCTAAAACCAGTTTGAAAACTATATCACAAATACATTCAAAATTAAAAACTCCTTTACCAATCAAAAATAAATCCAATATAATTCATGAAATTCCTTGCAGCAGCTGTGATGAAGTATATATTGGTCAGACAAGTAGAATGCTCGAAGATAACCTCTCATAAAAGTGACTGTAGAAGAAATGTGAGATCTTGTGGCCTTGCTGAACATGTAATAGATGAAGATAATGTAATTGACTATAATAATGCCAAAATTCTCGATAATGAACAAAATCTCAATGAGCGTCTCTTTCTTGAAATGGTTCATATAAACAACAATGAAAAAACAATGAATAGAAGAACAGATATTAATGACCTCAGTACAATATATACATATCTATTGAAAAAACATAAAGAAAATATCACACCTAATCCTCTTTGGAATGATTATTTTTTATATTTATACATACTTTTACATTTTTATATTATCACTCTGTATCTCTTTCATTTGGTATTTTGATTATTTAGGCATCTGACTGAGTAATCATAATTTGCTGTCATCTTGTCATTTTAAATTGTAACGCCGATGTTTCTTTTTGTGTATTATTTTTTCTGAATTTCATGTTAGTAATTATGTAATACCATCATATAATCATGTATTAACTTTTAGTTACGTCTTGAAGAAGAAAATAGAAATTTTCGAAGGCTCAACATAAAAACGAAGAAATCGTTTTAATTGGTCTACCATTGACTGCTTCCCACTAATTTCAACATATTACATATATATATATATATATATATATATATATCTACGTATAATATAATTTTTTAGTAATATCACACATTTTTCATGACCAACAGACATGCAGACAGACAGTATGAAGTGAAAACACAATATATTTATTGATAAGACTTTCTTTAATATACTTAGTGATATCGTTATTTTTCGAAAAATTCATTCAGGTTATAAAAACTTTTTTCAACTGGAAAAGTTTGTATTTTTTTTCTGAAAATATTCAAAGTTGCAGCAGATCTGATTTCTTAAGGCAGTTTATTATAAATCAAGCTTCCAGCACAATAAGGTGATTTTCTGAATGTACTGGTGCTAAAGTTCAAGATGTGGATTTCTTGTGCTCTCCTCGTGTGATACCTATGTACGTCCTGGTTGAGTTTCAATCTATTTTTATTTTTATGAATGAAGCAGGAAATTTTTAAGATGTATATTCCAGTAACAGTCAGTATTCTCTGTTTCTTGAAAGTTTCTCTACAAGATTCTCTGTATTGTAAATTGTATATAATTCTAATGATTCTTTTTTGTAGTACAAAAATTCTGTGATTTCGGATTTGAGTAGACAATGAATACTAACATGTTGTCAAATCACGTTGATAATTTCTTTCTTCAAGTGTAGAATGCAAACGTATTTTGGCAAGCTTAGAACATAATGAGATATTTCTCGATGGAACGTTAGATACTATCTATGGTTGGTCCCAAAAATTACATGATCGCTGGTCTTAACATGTCTTATATTTGGCAGGACATTTCTTTTAATCAATGAGAAATGCATAAACACTGTTTTGTTTACGTTCATGATCAAAGAATTCACATGACACCACGATTTGAATTGCGTGATAACTATATCTGCTTTAGTTTCTAATTCTGTTAAATTATTGGCGTATATGATTACTGATGATCATCCGCATACATGTATATATCACCAGAAGTTACAGATTGTGGTAAGTCAAGGAAGAGTAGAGGACCAAGTAGTGAACCTTGTCCTACCCCGTCATTCAATTCCATTTCTTCGGAAGTCTCTGAACCTATATTCACTGCGATTCGCCGATTTTGTAGATACGAAGCTATCCATTCTAGTGCTTTACGTCTCATACCTAATTTATTTAATTTATGTTCAAGGAAATTTGAATTTACAGCATCGAAAGCGGCAGTTAAGTCGAAAAATGAACCTGCAACTTTCTTACCCTTGTCTAGACATGAATATATTTGTTGTGTGAATTCGAGTGTTGCTAATTCGGTCGACTTTTCTGACCTATAGCCATATTGACAGTTGGTAAATATTCTATTGTCTTCCATAGTAGTTGCAAAAGACTTCTCAGCAATTTTTGATAGACAATTAAATAGCACTATAGGTTCATAGTTTTCAACACTATATTTATCCCCTTTTTTATAAAGTGGAATATCTTTTCGTTTTTATACTGTCAATTTTTTTTTTGGTTTTTTTCAGATCTGCGTCATTCGAATTTTTTGCTACATGATATACAAATTTCATTTTATCGATTTCTTCGTCAATCCTCGAATTTTTTTTCTTTTTTTACGTTTTTATCTGCATGTTTTTCTTTGGACATGTTACATCGAGACACCACTCTGAATACTCGAGAAATTCATTGTAATATGAATTTATGTTTTCATAATTCTCGGAAAATGGATCAGAGTTCGAAGAAAAGTTCAGCATATTTTGTTCTAGGAAACGTCTGCGTAAAGTCAAAATCTCAGATTTTGTGTTATTCCTAAATTCAGTCAATTCCTTCACTGTCACTAATTGTCCTTAATGGTCTGAAATATGCGCTTCTATATCGTTACAATTAATGTGATCGTTCAGGTGTTGAGCCATGTAATTACAGAAAAACTTTCTTCCCTACAAAACAGCATAATACTCTCAAACAAGATCGTGATATCCAGAAAAAGTTCAATAAGGTTCACATGCTTGACTGAAAGAGCTGATAAGCATACGCTCGTTAAACCATAAGTTGTTATTGAAAGACAATTAAATGCACTTAAAAAAATTTATCAAGAATAACCCTTGTACACCGGATTCATAAATAACTCATCTAGGAAAAATTAACGATGGTAAGCAAGATTATTGATTGCCACTTGTTTACATCACAGCGCAATATGAAGGATCATAAAAACGAATTCAATGTAATTGTACCACAGAAAACGCCATAAATTCACCAAGAATGACAGCCATTAAATATAACTCTTCCTCGAAAAGGCATAAAATTATGTTTTATATATTTTTATTTATGACAGAAACAAAACAACCCATTAATCATCAATGCGTGCACTGACCAAAACACAGCCATTATTTTTGGTTGAAGATAATTATAATTACTAGTCGCGGTTAGACAAATTATCACGTGATTCGATAACGGGATATAAAAGCGCGAGTTTGATATCAAAATAATCAATCGGGGTTCAACAGTGAACCAAAGAACATGTCACTCTCAGAAGTGAGGTTAAAAAGTCAGTCGAATCACAGTATCGTACAATAATAATGAGAGTTTCCAATCAACATAGTGAACGTCAGAAAACATCAAACTCAGCCAATTCAAATCAAGTATTGAAGCTCCAAGTAAAAACACGAGTGAACAGTAGAGTTTTCCACAGATTGTCTATTTTTGTCAACGCTTCCAGAACAGAGATAATACAACGGGAGTCCGCAATTCAATAGTTCATGATCTCTTAGGAAAACCATAGCCATATTGAGCTACACTAACATACCGGGCGAATAAAATAGAATAACCAATTAACGCGGAATTAATCGAAATAATAATAAAATCAAAACTAATTGTCGTTAAAACACCTACTCCAGTGAATAAGTGTGAAACCAGGGGGAGATATGTAAGTTTTTCTATATTTATGTTTATGGCAAGCCCAACCTTTTTCGTATGTGCATGTGTATGAAAAAGTATCCCATAGTTTCAAGATTACAAAGATCTCAAAAGAGAATTATTTCTAGTCGTTTGTGGCAATTGATTGCAAGATTGTTCTTTTAGTGAAATTATTTCGATTTTGTAGCCAACTGAAAAATCATCTGCCAATAAGCTACATTCGTTTTTGTTGTATGAATATTGTTGCTTATCATTCGTCCATAGAACGATTGAGATAATTGTGTCAATTTTTATTAAATATATATGAACATTCTTAACATTTTATGAGTGCATTATTATTTCATGGTAAATTATTGTTTTTTCGAAATTCCTCCTGAACGGTAGTACTTCCTGGATAAACAACCCAGGTTCCGGTATTGAAAGAAAGGAAATTGGTCCATGTCGACCGCTCCATAGATCAGTTTCGGTTCGACCACCTTCAGGTAGTCGATGCTTTTAATACTGTTTTTTTCAATCTAACAAAGAAAGTCGGGTATTACAGGTGTGGTGTGTTAAGTCATAACACCCTGTATATAGGCCAGGCTTATAACACAGGTTTGTTATAGTAATTACGTAATCTATTGCTGTTTTGGAGTAAAATCCTCTCCTAGTGTCAATTCTAGTTGGTTCATGGATGTGAGAATGAAGATTGAAAGAATGAATGATATTTTGTAGAGATTTGTGGCCTTCGCTTTCTGATAGTTGATCAATATTCAAGTCGCCCATTATTTTATGAAACTGCTGTTATATCACTCAAAAATAAGATGAATTTTAAAAGAAAATTGTCAATATTACCGTCTGGTAAGCGATAAATACATAAATACATGCTATGACAGCTACTATTTGTATTTATTTGTGTAATACTCTATACAGCCATCGATGTACTTATCTCTGCACCAGATTGCTACAAACATTTACATAATTGTCAATTGTTGTTACCTGGGTTTGAATACTGTTCATCCAATGCTCACTTAAACATAGAATATCTGAATGATATATACTTGATAAGAAATATTCTAACTGTTGAATTTTTTAAGTCAAACATTGTACATTTAGGTGAAACACGTGTAGGTCATATATATATATATATATATATATATATATATATATATATATATTTTTTAGGAGTTTCTTGGGTTATGGGATTCGTGAAGAAATAAAAGTCTTTTTCAAAATAAAATACGTTTCGTCTCCATCCGGGGACATTTTCAATTCTTTATTTTTTTGTTATTTTTCATGGCTGACATTTTCTTGGGAATTGATTTCTGGAAATAATGTATAATGTTATTTTGTGAAATCAGTAAATCAACAGGTAACATACCTTGGCAGAATGTTTCATGTAGAACAGTTTTAGTTGGAGAAAAAAATATATATATATATATATATATATATATACCATGCTTCTTTAATTATTTTGTAATCAGTGTATTGCTTTCATCTGATTGTGAACGGAATATTTTGGTGCGGGTGGATGTGACGTTTGCTTGCATTAGAAGAAGAAAAAAACAACGAAATAAACTTCCTAGACATGACCCTCATTGGAAAAAATAAAAAAACCCTCACAAAATGGTACACAAAAACTACCTGGTCAGGAAGATACTTACATTTTAACTCATGTCACACCTTCAACCAAAAAAAGGCGTCATTATTGGCATAACTGACCGAGCAATCATATTAACCCACCCTACTCTACGAAAAGATACCCAAAAAAAGACAAACATTAATGAATAACAACTTCCCAATCAAACTAATAAACCAAATTATAAAATAAAGAACCCATAAATTATACAACCAAACAAAACCACAATTAAACACGAAAAAAGATACTAACTATATCCCCCTTCCATACGTACCATTTCTCTCAGAAAACGTTAACATCACAATAGAATTAAATTACCAAATTTGTCACAAATCAAACACTTTGAAAAACTTTTTCACACCCCCAAAAAGTACAACCCCAACTATGAAAAAAATCAAATGTAATTTACAGCATTCTATGTAATGACTGTGAAAAAGTCTATATAGGTATGACGTCACAATTACTAGAAATAGACTGAAAGGGCATAAAAAAAAAAAAAAAACCTAATTTCAATAAAACTAGCATTTTAAGCATAGAAACCAACCCAAGAAAAATTAACATCAAGGAGATGATTCATATCAAAAAAAACAACGCAATGAACGACAGAACGGACATTGGTAACCTAAGTGAAATTTACACACCATTTTATAACCACCATAAGCAATAATAACAAAAAAAATAAAAATAAAAAACCATCATACCTACCTACATCAAACGAAATTCAAAAACTCCACTCACCCCTAACGTTACCATCAAACACACAACTAAACAATAACCGTTTGTAAACTTGACTTCTCCGAATATCTCCGACCCATACAAGCAAACGTCACATCCACCCGCACCAAAACTTTCCATTTAAACCAGATGAAAGCAATACACTGGTTCCTAAATAAGCATGGTAAATATATATATATATATATATATATATAAATATATATATACATTCGTATTTTTCTCCAACTAAAACTGTTCTACATGAAACATTCTGCCAAGGTATGTTACCTGTTGAGTTACTAATTTCACAAAATAACATTATACATTCTTTCCATAAATAAATTCCCAAGAAAATGTCAGCAATGAAATATAACAAAAAAATAAAGAATTGAAAATGTCCACGGCCGGGGACGAAACATATTTTATTATCAAATAGACTTTTATTACTACAAGAATCCAACAACCCAAGAAACTCCTCAAAATTCATACAAAAGGGTTCAAGAAAAAAAAATATATATATATATATATTTTAAGTTTTCAGACTACGTATCACTTAGCTGATTCCTCATATCATATACGATATTACTCCCACGCTCCATAAATCGAAATACCTTAACCGTTATGCTCTCCTCCCATCCCAACTTTTCGATCCCTAAATAAAAACTCCGGAAGCATCGGCTATTCAAGATTTTATCATCATATTGCTTCGACTCAGTATTTTTATTCGAGGAACAACCATTCGAAAAGTGTTCTTTCAATTGATGAACATAAACAATAATTTTCTGCGCAATAATGTAGTTTCATACTATCAATGTATACATACAGTGCTTTTCTTTAATGTCCCCTCCCTTTTATTTTTTGAACGGGTCAACTCAAAAAATTAAAACTTGGAATAATGAAATTGATGCATGAATACTATATTTTGGAGTGAAATTGACAGATGAAACTTTCAAGATGGCGTCTGGGCGCCACCTGGGGAAAAAAATTAAAATGAAAGGGGGTCTTGTGACACATCCTCTTGAAGCTCCTGACGTATACTTCACAACCCTAGAATATAAAGTCAATATCTTCTAGCCATCTACTACGAAATGGCGAAACATTTAATAATTGCCTGAATGCATTGACGTTTAACTTCAAAATTTGAGGAAAGAAGCTGAGTTCAGTTCAGAAGATGCTCGAAATGGTTGTCTTGAACTGCTTGACATAAGAACAGCCTATCCGATATTTCACGCCGAACATTTTCGAACACAGTAACGAAGATATTTCTACAAATATTTATTGTTCTCTGCCGTATATCCAATATTGAAGCAGGTTCTGTTTCGTACACCTTTTGCTTCAAATAGCCCCATAAAAAAAAACAGGTGTAAAATCTGGCGAGCGGGCTGGCCATTCCGTAGGACCGCGACGGCCAATCCAACGACCGGGGAAAGTATTATCCAAATAGTTTCTTACTTGTCCGTAGTAATGTGGTGGTGCTCCATCTTGTTGGAATACAATATCCATATCGAATTCATTAGGATTCGCTTCGACGATTTCGGTGATTAGAGGGTCAACAGTATTTTCCAGCATATTCAAATACAGTTCCCCTGATAAATTTTGTTCAATGAATTGAGGTCCTACAATATGGTTTCCCAATATTCCTGCCCAGAGGTTAATTTTTTCTGGATATTGAGTATGAGTTTCCCGTAAAAATGTGAGGGTTGGTGTCACTCCAATAACGGCAATTTTGTCTGTGAACCTTGCCGTTGAGATAAAATGTAGATTCGTCACTGAAACAAATATTGTGGAGATAGGTAGGATGCCTTGCAATGGTTTCCGTCATAATTTCGCAGAATTCTGTTTTTCGATCAGGGTCATCTTCAGTTAACTGGTGTACCATTTTGATTTTGTATGGATGATAGTTATTCCTCTCCAAAAGTATCCACACATTAGAAGGACACACCTCACAAACATTCGCGACGGAGGAAGTAGACTGTTGAGGATTTACTATCATCTCACCAATTATTTGAACTTGCTGTTCTTCCGGAATGGACGGATGACCTGGAGGCTTTTTGTTCTGTACACTACCGGTAGTTGTAAATTTGGTTACAAGTTCCCTCAAATATTTTCTACATATAGGACAATTCGGGAAACGATCATTGAAAATTCTTTCGGTTTCGTGAAAGTTACGCACCGCACCGTAAATAAAAATCGCTTCGATTCTTTCTTCCAATGGACGAGAATTGACCATTTTAGAGATAGTTCACGTGGTACGTAGTTACTAGTAAAACCGAAAACTAAATGAGAATATTTCAACTGAACAATGATGTTCGTTGTCGTACTAACATTTCTTGTCATTTTTTGTTTGAACAAAAAATAACCTATCAAACCTTATCGGGTTGTTGGGATTGCCTAAGATGTCTAAAAACCCTGGTGAATGAACTGATTCGATATTGTTTAGATTTTTGAGGGGACACCACCTGTTACTTCAACAGAGCTTCTCTCTCTGTGGTAGATGGCGCCGTCCAAAAATGTTTGTCTATATTCTCGCTTAATGTCAGAACCTAATTTCTGACATCTGCAGCATCTTATATGGAATTATTTTCAGTGTTTTGTCGGTATCTATGCGTTTTCCATCTCTTTGATATGAAATCTTGTTTAGCTTATTCCTGAGTTTGTTCTTCAAACAATCACTCGTTAATCAGTTCATTAGTGCGTGAGGAATTGTTTATTTTGAGGTAGTGTAGTGTGTAAGGATACTTTTTGTAGAATGTGCCACATTTGTATTTTGTGTGGACTAAAGCCGCAGATTTTTCGCGACTTTTTGCCTGTATTCAATACCAAAAGAAAGTACAAATCTTGACGAATTGACTAATAATGATATTTCCATAGTTCACTATATTGTATGCATTGAATTTTTTATTTTCTGCAATTCAATGACAATTTCATTTCCAATTCTCCGTCTGTCAAAATGAAGTTAACCTCAAATTTAAATCGTACAAAATACGAAAACAACACGACAGTGCTCTCTTTGTACGATGTTCGGGGACTTCGAATTCTAGCTTTGCTATTGGTGAAGTTTGACAGATGTCTCTTTCAACCAATAGCAAAGCTAGAATTGAAACCCGCGCACAGTTTGCCTCAAAAAGAAATCTGAGGAAATAAATATACCCTGTTACTGAATTGAAACTGAATCGAAATTGGCGCCATCTGACACGCTAGTAATCTCTATTATCAAGTAGGCCAAGTGTCGCCAAGTCGATCCCAAACTTCTACAGGTATAAGTGCAAGCACCAGGGTTTCTATACATCTTAGGATTGCCATATGGCAGAGAAAAACAAATATTTTTAGATGTATCGATATTAATGTGTTTGTATTCAGGTAATTATTAAATGTTTCGCTATTTTGTAGTAGGTGAAGACTTAATATTCTAGGGTTGTGAATTATTCGTCAGGAGCTTCAGAAGGATGTGTAACAAGACCCCCCTTTCAATTTTTTTTTTCTCAGGTGGCGCCCAGTCGCCATCTTGAAAGTTTCATCTGTCAATTTTACTCCAAAATATAGTATTCATGCATCAATGTCATTATCACAAGTTAAAATTTTTTGAGTTGACCCGTTCAAAAAGTAAAAGGGGAGGGGGATATTAATGAAAAGCACGGTATATATATATATATATATATATACATAAACTCGGTTATAACGAACTACTAGGTAATATTGTTCAATCAAGCGCGACAATAATTTGCGAAATTTGACGACCGCGGTTGACCGGTGGAATTTCCCTATTTCTCTGTTACGGATTTGTTAGATACATGGCGTAGGTTAGTACGTGTTCAACTGCTTTGTACCAACATGCCCAATCCAAAAGCATGCAGGAAGGCTATTACATTGTCGGTTAAGCTGCGAATAATTAGAAAATTAGACAGTGGGTGTACACATTTGTCGGGATTATGGTCTCTGTTCCGAAATTCACCCCTCGGAACAAGTGCCGCTACTGACTCATTTAGTTTATAGATTTATTGTTCGCAAAGAGACAAAAGAAGATATATTGTTTTATGTTGACATTCATGTCATATCTGTCATGTTGAAGCGTTGTGTTTGTATTCATAAAATAAAGGTGAAAAAGTGATACAGTCCACATCATTCAATTAGTTTAACAATTCAGAACATGGTCCATTCGATCCGCCGAACATGGTCGCCGAACATGGTCGCCGAACATGGTCGCCGAACATGGTCCATTCGAGCCGCCGGATTAAGCATTAAAAACATTCGGTTGGTTCAGTTCAGCAACAAGTTAATGAAGTCGTAAAACTCCCATTGAAAGCGACATCAGAGTGAGTTCCTATATTCCAAAGCTTTCCTATTACTCCATTCCCTTCAAAACAGTTTCATATTATTTTCCCATCCAAAGCATTGACACGTATTGACAATTACCAATCATGTCTCTAGGGACCCTAATCTTTTAAGCTTGAATCCATTTTTAGACCCAGACGGTCTAGTCTGAGTAGGAGGGCGGTTAGCTTATTCAAAATTTGCCTACGATAAAAAACATCCCTTGATATTGGATCCCAAGCATGATTTGACAAGATTAATTTTTGAATATAAACATTTGGAACTTCTTCATTCGGGACCACAACTATTATTGTCAACTATACGCGAAACATTTTGGCCAATTTCATGCAGAAATATGCCAAAAAAGATAGTTCGATCTTGTATAAGGTGTTGCAAGTACGCGAAACAAGCTATTGCACCTATAATGGGGAACTTGCCGAAGTCTAGGTTGGAACCTCCTCCTCCTTTTAGTAAAGTAGGCGTCGATTATGCTGGCCCATTTATTATAAAAGATAGAAAAGGTAGAGGTGCTAAAGTATCCAAGGCTTGGGTTTGCGTATTTGTCTGTTTTCTGACCCGCGCTATTGATGTTGATTTGGTAACTGCGTTGACTGCGGAGGCCTTTATTTGTGTTTTAAGGCGATTTGTATCACGTCGTGGCAAACCAACAGACATTTTTTCGGACAACGGAACTAATTTCATAGGCGCAAGTCATGAATTGCAAACGTTAGGTAGTTTTCTGATGGATTCCGGCCAACTCACCCCATTTCGGAGGCTCATGGGAGGCAGGAGTGAAAAGCGTTAAACATCATCTTAGACGCGTGATTAGAAATTTGTCATTAACTTATGAGGATTTTCAAGCCCTCTTGACACAAATTGAAGCTGTGTTGAATTCCCGTCTTTTGAGTCCCCTTTTATCCGAACCTGATGATTTGACACCCCTTACCCCAGCTCACTTCTTGATCGGGAGGTCTATCCAAGGTATGCCAGATCCATTACTTTACGAGGTTCCGGAAAATAAGCTGTCGCATTTTCAACATCTTCAGAAGTTGCAACAAAATTTCTGGGAGAGATGGAGCCGCGAATACATAAGCGAGCTACAACAACGTTCCAAGTGGAAACAGAACCAGAGCGAATTGAAAGTTGGTCAACTCGTTTTAGTCAAAGAAACTAAGTTACCTGTGATGAAATGGTGTTTGGGGCGAGTCCTGGAGTTAATTCAAGGAAAGGATGGCGTTTGCCATGTAGCGTCAGTGAAAACTGCTGATGGAATTTTAACCAGAGCTCTTGTGAGGTTGTGCCCGTTACCAGTTGGTGTCTGAGTGATGTACTTTTTTTGAAAGTCTTGATTTGCTAGAGACTTCCAAGGCCGGGGGTATGTTCCGAAATTCACCCCTCCGAACAAGTGCCGCTACTGACTTATTTAGTTTATAGATTTATTGTTCGCAAAGAGACAAAAGAAGATATATTGTTTTATGTTGACATTCATGTCATATCTGTCATGTTGAAGCGTTGTGTTTGTATTCATAAAATAAAGGTAAAAAAGTGATACAGTCCACATCATTCAATTAGTTTAACAAGTCAGAACAGTCTCAAAAAATCAACAGTGTCGTCAATTTACGCAAAAAAAAATAACGAACCATTTCTAAAGTCATTAAGCCGTTCGTTATAGCCGAGTTTGATTGAAACAAAATATCCTTAAATTCGACTGTTCCATTTCAACTAAACCCAACAATTTTAGGAGTCATATTCATGGTTTCATTTTCTTTTCAGGCGCCAATCTATCGGAATATTTTCAACGGGTAACGAACTCAGAGATCCGAAAGATGAACTGAAACCAGGACAAATCAGAGACTCCAATAAATTCACCCTGCTTAGTTTATTGAACAAATACAGTTACGAACCAGTTGATTGTGGAACGGTGAAAGATGAGTTAGTCGAATTGCCATCAGCAAAAATTCAAATATGTAATAACATTTGCAATATTTTCCAGTCCAACATCAGTAAAGACTGCTCTTCAGAGGGCGTTTTCAAAACATGACGTCATAATCACCAGTGGCGGCGTATCAATGGGCGAATTCGATGTTCTCAAACAAGTTCTCGCAGAGGACTTTGGAGCCAAGATTCATTTTGGAAGAGTAAACATGAAGCCTGGGTGAATATTTATACTTTTATTTAAATTGAAACTGTACTGTTTTCTGTGTCAGTACAAAGTACCCATACAAATATGGAATTGGCTATATCTTATATCTTCAAACGAGTAATTCTTATATATATATATATATATATATTTATATATATATATATATATATATATTGTTATGTTATGAAAAACCAGTTATATATTTTAAAAAGCAAAAAACCCACAAAAAGAATAATTATTTGATGACTATTAGTTTCAAGAGATTGTTTTTACATAATTTTAGAAGTTTTATTTCCTTTATTAAGCCTCTGTATAATATGAATAGATAAAAATGTCCAAATACTATAACACAATCAATTTCATACACTGTCATAATGATTACAATCCATAATTGTTCAAAAGACAACAAAAAAGTCTAGATTTACAAAATCATCCTGAATAAAATGTGATAAACAAAATGATAAGCTTGAAACATACAGTATATGAAATTGTATGTAACTAAAAATAGCCAATGGGAGAACAGCAAACTTCTTGATGACAATAGCCAATCAGGAAACAGTATGTTCAAATGTAAGATTGGAAATTGTGAGAAAATAAGAACGAAGAAGTGTCAGAGACAATTATTACTGAAAATTGTATATAGTCTGTAAGAAAGGAAAAATAGTTGTATTGATAAGTTTTGACAAATAACCCCAAACAGTGAAAATGTGACAATATAGTGCGCGAATTCAAAAATTCAAATCGAAAGGAATGAGGAAGAAAAGTAACGAAAAACAAAGCCACGGGAGACTGAAAATAATTTAAAAACGAATGCCACGTTTTGTTGGGAGAGAAAGAAAAATTCCTTAATTTCAACATAATAAGCAGAAAACCAACATTACCTTATTTGTACACCATATACAAGTATTCAAGCTGATTTCTGAATTTGTATGGTTCCTTCTTTTTGGTATTGGAGTTCCTGAGAGCATTGGAGTGAAAAGGAATCCAAATCCTGGTGTGTATTGAACAGCGACAGTTCCAGGCAGGTATAAACTTTCCTAGTGCACATCATGAACTGAACAACTTCACTAATAACTCATATTCCATCAGAAGAACTTTATTTCATTTGATTTCGAACTATTAAAGAAATTTTCACTTTCAAGGTAAAAGTGAGGTTGTGTATATTTTACCCATGAACTTTTCTCATGATTATCCATGGAAATTTGTAGATTGACATTAGAATAAGTTATTGATCGTAGGCCAGGTAAATTTAAGTTTTCCTGAATGAAGGAAATAATTGTTTTTGATACTTTGTTGCTTATTTTCCACAATTATCAGCAATCGTATTGATAAACACTGAATATAAATTGACATCAAGCAGTGGCTAGTGGCTAAATTGCCTGAACCGGCTATCTGAGACAAGAGGCGTACCAACTGTGCTTAGCTGTGGTAAGGAAAGTGATAACAATTGGCAGCAACGTGACGAGAGAACAGTGACGTTAGCTAGCAATTATTATTACATCATTGCAATATTATACAGGGCGAAAATAATCTTATCAATATCTTTATCAATTTATATATCAATTTATTTTCAAAACAGGGCAAAATTAAATTAATAATTTTTTTTTAATTCATCATTACATAACAATATATACATATATATATATATATATATATATATATATATATATATATATATATATAAATATTTATATTTCGGGTATCTCGGAAACGGCTCTATCGATTTGGATAGAATTTTAGATTATTAAGATAGGGTTTTGCTTTTAAGTTTATCTATACAGGGCTTTTCACGATGAGCGTTGATTAGACGTTTCTGGCAAACCAGACAACGTATCAACCTGAAAATTTCACAATATGCATAAATTAATATGATCTACACGCCCAAAATTCAAGACGATGCGGCGTTGCCGCTTCTACTATAAAGTAGCGGCTACTTCAATTTTTCAAATGGAACACCCTGTATATAATATCATATTATGATTTCTTATCACTTTGTCAATAATTTTATATACTTTTTCTCTATACCTATCTGTTACCGTTTAGAAGATATAAATTATTTTTTTTTTTACCAAATGTACTTTTATAAACGCTGATAATCTTGAACTCTCTGGTACTAAAACGATCAAATTGGAGAGGAGTGGAGTGATACCATGAGGATCTTCACTTCGAATCATATTTTTATTTGCCTCATACAGGGTCTTTAAAAAATGCAGATACTTTGTTCACATGAAAAAATGAGTGGAAGTCAATTTTTTCAAATGGAACACCCTGTATATTTCCATATTTTTGGGCTCTACATCCAATTTTTTATTGATTCCGTTCAGATAATCCTATTTCGATTTTGAACCGTTTTTGAGATAAACTATTTCCTTGTATTCATCAATTTAACATCTATTTTATACTACGTTATATATCTTTTCGATTTAGTTTTTCAACAGTCTCAAATCAGTCAATTCGAAATTGATATGTACCTTAGAAAAAGTTACAATTTATATGCGTTGAGGTATTGAGTGTCTCTACCGTACAACATTGCAAATTAATATTTTTTAAGAGTGTGCTTTGGAAAAATGAATGATCCAATTTTGAAACGACAAACTTTCGTTGGTGGTTTTGACTGATTGTGATACCAATTATAATAGAAAAATGTCAAGATTAGGTTACAGTAATGAAGATTTCTTGAATTTATTAATAATGATGGTGAGTGCAATAGAATTGCAAGTAAAACATGCCGAGTATTTCATGAAAGATATCCACAACTTCCGAAGCCGAATAATAATGTGATGAATCGACTACTATAAAACTGTAGGTTGAATGGAACCTTTCGTCCAAAAATCATTCGTAGAAAGCCTGAAGTGGATGATCATGACAATGGCATAACAGTTTTGAAATTTTTTCATGCATTTCCAAATGCTTCTCTACACGAGGCTGAAAAGGAGATAGGTATACCCTACGTGACAATTTATCGCATTCTTAATAAGCACAAATGGCACCCCTATAAATTCTACTGTGTCCAACATCTGAAAGAGATTGATTTGCCTCGTAGAGTGGAATTGTTTGAATGGTTACTTGTCGAGACTCAAGAGGATGAACATTTCCTTGACAATATCATATGGACAGATGAGGCCAAGTTTACAAAAAATGGAGTTTTCAATAGTCACAACAGTCATTACCGGGCGCCAGAAAATCCCCACGTCGTTCGCCAAAGGGGTTTTCAAGGAAGATGGCAATTTAATGTATTTTGTGCCATAAAGAATGGGTCAATTTTTCATATCGAGTTTTATAATGATAATTTGAATGCAACATAATATGAAGATTTACTGAGAAATGGAATTCAAATGATTTTAAATAAAAGGCCAGGAAGAGAACGTGTATGGTTCCAAATGGATGGTGTTCCACCCCATAATTCTCATTCAGTAAGCGAAGCTTCAACTGGAATCTTCGAAGACAGATGGATTGGTAATAATGGACCTTTTCGTTGGCCTCCTAGAACACCAGTTGGCAATCCATTACATTATTTCGTGTGAGGTTTCATTAAAAATATGGTTTACTCCAACCCAGTAACAACAATGGAAGATATGGAATCTAGATTTAGAACTGCTTTCAATAGTTTAACTCCAGACTCAATCAGAAGCGCTACACATGGAAATCTTTCGAAGAGATTACATGTTTGTTCAAGTAGAGGTGGAGATGTGTTCGAACATATTCTGAAAACTGACAATTGAATTAACTTACTAATTCATGAAATCATTTTCAGTTCGTGTGTCAGCGTTAATAAAACTAATGTTTGAAGAGAAGTTCCATTTGATGGTTGAAGAGTATTTTAATGATTATTTATTCATTGTATTATCTGTTGAATTTCAAAAATAAGTGATGAATACAAGGAAACCACGTCAGTTTCTGTTTGAAACAGTTTATCTCAAAAACGGTTCGAAATCAAAATCGAAAAAATTGACTTTTACTAATTTTTTCATGTGAACAAAGTATCTGCATTTTTTAAAGACCTGTATGACGCAAATAAAAATATGACTCGAAGTGAAGATCCCATGGTATCACTCCACTTAATTTCGAATTGGATCATCTTAGTACCAGAGAGTTCAAGATTATCAGCGTTTATAAAAGTACATGTTTGGTAAAAAAAAATCGAAATTAATTTATATCTTCTAAACGGTAACAGATAGGTATAGAAAAATAGTACATGAAGTTGTTGACAAAGTGATGAGAAATCATAATATGATATTATATACAGGGTGTTCCATCTAAAAAATCAAAGTACCCGCTACTTTATAGTAGAAGCGGCAACGCCGCATCGTCTAAAATTCTAGGCGTGTAGATCATATTGATTCATGCATACTGTGAAATTTTCAGGTTGATCCGTTGTCTGGTTTGCCAGAAACTTCTAATTAACGCTCATCGTGAAAAGCCCTGTATATTATTACGAATCTATATGTATAGCGTTATCTCGTAAATTTTTGAGGTACTTACATTGTTGCTATTGGATGTTAGCCTACTGGCACCTCTTAACTCTGTGAGATAGCGCTAAATGACATTATCAGAATACGAATAACCTTACCGAGTGACATTACCGAATTTGGGCATCAAATCAAAGTTATATATGTTTTTCTTTGGTTATTACAAGAAACTCATACGGTTTATTTGAAATGTGTATTTGTAGCTAACCTGTGCACTAGGTAAGATTCCAAAATATGAATATGTAATAAGTATGTGATTCGTATCTAAATAAGCATCTCCGAAAAAAACACGATTTTACAGAAAAAAAATACCAAGCAAAGCTCGGTCGCCCAGATACTATTATTATAATTGTAAAATGAAGAATGTCAACTCAGGAGATAATGAAAATTTGTACGAGTTAAAATCAGGGGGGCCTTATCTTTGATAGTATATTTGGGGTCGTTGGGAGGTTATGTTGCCCCCATGTTTCTTTAAGGCCTTCCGCCTGGCTCGAAACTCTCTATTTCTTTCTAAAGTAATTTTTGAGGCTTTTTTGGCAGTTTATTTGCTTCTTGTGTTCTCTAAAGGCTCGCACTCTTTCTGTACTTTTCCGCATTTCAATGGAAATTGTTAACTAATTAATAAACATGTTGAATGCCATGTGCATATAAAAGTATACACGCAAGTTGGGTCCTGTACGCCGCGTGTAAAATTTCGTATACACGAACAATAACTTGGTTCTGGCCGTGTGTATGCTACTAGGGCACGCTTAGGATAGGTTTCTTATGGCGGAATGGTTGGCGTGGCATGGAGTTACACGTCTAGCAACTTGGCCAAAAAAATTTCGAAAATATATTTGAAATACAAGGTTTTTATGTGAAGAAGTTTATCATTACGAAAATACAAACATTGTGGTAATATCAAGAACAAAAATTAAAAAGCTCATGGTATAGTAACATACAAGACATACAAAATATAAATAAAAAATGTATTCTATTTCTTGAATGTAATATATGATAGAAATAAAACATTCAAAGTAAAGCAATGGCTCATCTGTGCATGCTTGACATCGCGAAGAAACTTGCTTGGGTTTTTCGTATTGCGTATGCGCGACCATGGGCTTCTTTGTTCTTTTGATAACAAATCTTGCAACGACCTTTTCTTGCAGCAGGACTATATGCATGTTGGTTATTCACTGGAGTCGCTTCGATATTTTCCTTGCCAACATTCAGAAGCTGCATGCACAGATTTTATTTGAAATTCGTGATACTTTTTTTGCCGGCGTTGTCCTCATTTTTTTTTGTACAATGGTACAACTGGACTGGATCAGCGTCTGAATCGTGTACGGGTTCCTCTTCATCGTCACTCATGTCGAGGTATGTCTCCATAAGGGCCTCTCCACGTTGGTAAGACATTTTATACACTTCCACAAATGCGATTATGCCTCTACATAATGTAAATGGTGACTGAGCGCAGTGATAAACTTATTCGCAATATTATGTTATTCAGTTTATGCAAGTTGAGACCTGAAAGCTGTGTATTCCAGGGAATACAAATGGCGCAGAAATACATGATAACAACTCTACGCCGCGAGTATCGCTGAGTCACACGGGGGTGAAAGAGTGTAAAATAACAAAAAAATTTAATTTCACATTATAATAGTTCAAAATACATCATTTTTTGGAAAATTGATTTTAAAAATTGGTGTGGCCTGAGGGACGTTTCCCAAAAATACCCGCGGCATTCAACGTGTTGAAACGTGTCCAGCTAATAAACAATATCTTGCGAGCGCCTACTAGTTCCCTAAGCTACGTATCAAAACAGTACACGTGGCGCAAGCGCGTAGACTGTTTATGACGTATGCGACGGCGAGAGTAAAAATAATACTTTTCAGTAAATTCTACATCAAAATTTTAAGGCGGGGTTCTTTCGGTAATCATGACTGCTACAAAGTATGAAGCCGACTCCACGCATTAGGGTATTTGTCACAAATATCCAGATATTTGGCAAATAGATGAATATGTGTATGGAATATTTGAAGACAAATATTCGCACAAAATGATATATTTGGCAAATATGAAGATTTCCCGATCGAAGTCGTTAAATGAAAACAAATCAAAAGCAGAAATATTTGCAATACAAGCCTGATGGAGTGGTCCAGGAAACGATTATGTTTTTTTTCTATTTATAAGAACATGAACCTATAATTTGGAATGTGTCTCATTCGCTTTACAGGAACAGGAACGAGGTCTTGATGCATGGAAATGAATACAACAACAATTTACTAGCGACTATTCAGTCTTAGAATCTTTGATGGATCGATTCCGACAACGCCTTGTAAAGGTGAAAAAGAGTTCAAAAAGTGGTGCTGGTGCAATTTATTCTGATTTTTCAACAGTAAAAAAGCTACCAAAAATTCCGCTGAAGCCACCATTGAAACGTATTCACTTTCCACTTGAAAACTATGTTTGTATGAATATTTGTGCTTCCCGCGTCAAATAAACCAATACATAAATTGGGGAATATAACGATGTAAATTTGGGATACAAATATAAACAAAAATTTACAGACAAATATAAGTGTATTTGCCAAGTACCCAAATGTGTGGAGCCGGCTTAATATAATAATTTTTTTCTGAAATCGCTCAAGAATGCGTACTTTCTCGAAGCAACTAATCTAGTATTTTAGTCCGTTGTTAAGCAACAAACTTTTCGGTCCTGGGTCTTTTATCTAGATTTCAGACAGTTAATGAATACACGCAAACAACCAACTCACAATAAGAACATTAATTGAATATCTCTTTGTCACCTCTAAATTTATCTGTTATGTTACCTGAATAGTCAGCGACGTTATTGCTGTGTTCTTCTTCGGCAATAATACTTATTAGCAGATTTCTCTTTGTCACTTCCCCAACTAAATATTTTATGTGCTGTCTACTTCATTTGTGAAAGATTCTTCTATATATAATTCGGCAACGGTTTCCATCTCCCATTTTTTTTTTTTATGTTCTGGTTCCCACGAAAAGGGATATCCTGTAATGTTCAGAGAACATCGTGGGAACCAAGGGAAAGAAGGTAGGAGTTGGTGTTCTTCTTAAATTTCTGGAGGTTGTATGCCTCGGGGAACACCTCCTAGGAATGAGTTCCAAAGCCTCGCTGTTCGTTGGAT
>JAFIRS010005553.1:0-54449 GCA_018342105.1 Gonioctena quinquepunctata
AATTAAATGAACCAGAGAAAGGAGATCTCAGGTGAAAAATTACTTTCCTGGCAAATACCACCCAGAACGGGGAAGATATTCCCTGAAAATCCATGCATACTTCCATAAAATATCAATGGACATTGAATGCAAATGTTTTTTCCCTGATAAGCCGATTATGTTTAATCTAAGTCTGTTCCCCCTAACAATCCGCATACCGGTTTCAGGCTTCGGCCCTCATCGGAGGAGAACAACCAGCCAAAGTCCAAAGAACTCTGGCAAGGGAACAAACCAAAAAACCACCCATCGATCTTGTAAACCTATAGGTACGCCGGAAAAGATAAACTTTAACTGGCGGTACCCTGGTGAAGAAAACACTCCGAAAAATCCCCCATTTCGATGGGGTTTTTCTAAAAGATTCCTTCTCGGGGGGATGCCCCGCCCCTAAGCAAGTGAAGGGAGATAATCCCATTTGGAAGTTGGAATTTGAATAAAAAAAATTCCGAATTTAAAACCCGGTTTCTTACGCAAAAGGATTAAAATTAAAAATTGAACCAAGAAGGGAAAAATTTCTCAAGGGAAAAACAAAGCTACTTTCCTGGCAAAAAACCACCAGAAAACTTTTGAAGGTTTTCCCCTTTGAAAATTCCATGATAATTTTAAATAAAATTATCCAAAATTGGAACATTGAATGCAAAATGTTTCTTTCTGATAAGCTCGATTATGTTTAATCTAAGTCGTGTTCACCTAACAATCCGCATACCGGTTTCAGGCTTCTTGGCCCTCATCAGTACGGAGTAGTCAACCTATAGGTGTTACAAGATCGATGATGGTTTGGTTTGCGTTGTGTCTCACTTCAGCCAGAGTTCTTTGGACTTTTGGCTGGTTGACTACTCCGTACTGATGAGGGCCAAGAAGCCTGAAACCGGTATGCGGATTGTTAGGTGAACACGACTTAGATTAAACATAATCGAGCTTATCAGAAAGAAACATTTGCATTCAATGTCCATTGATTTTATGGAAGTATGATGATTTTCAGGTGAATATCATTCAACGTTCTGCGTATTTGCCAGGAAAGTAGTTGTTTTCACCTGAGATCTACCTTCTGGTTCAATTTTATATTGAATCCTTTATGGAAGAAACCGTTTAAATTCGATTTTCTATTCATTCATTCACATGGCACTTTCTCACTGTATAGACGGCTTGCATCTACGAGAAGGAATCTTTTATTCAGAAACCTATCGGTGGGAGATTTTCGGTGTTTTTCGTCACTAGTACCGCCAGTTAAAGTTTATCTTTCCGGCGTACCTTTAGGTGTTACAAGATCGATAATGGTTTGGTTTGCGTTGTGTCTCACTTCAGCCAGAGTTCACGGCTGGTTGACTACTCGTACTGATGAGGGCAAGAAGCCTGAAACCGGTATGCAGATTGTTAGGTGAACACGCTTAGATTAAACATAATCACTATCGAAAGAAAACATTTGCATTCAATGTCCATTGATATTTTATGGAAGTATGCATGGATTTTCAGGTGAATATCTCAACGTTCTGCGTTATTTGCCGGAAATGTTTTTCACCTGAGATCTACCTTTCTCTGGTTCAATTTTATATTGAATCCTTTATGTGAAGAAAACCGTTTAAATTCGATTTTTCTATTCATTCCACTTCACATGGCACTTATCTCTCACAGCTTTTTGAATTGTTCGAAAGTCATGTCGGGGGAAACGTGTTCATCGAAAACGTGTCGCAAGTTGATTTCGTCCTGTTTGAAGAGCGCAATCATATTGCAATTGTCACGTATGAGCTGTTTGGGTACTTTCGAATAAGTCTGACAGAGATAGATGGCATCGATGTGTTTGTGCCTGCACATTGAGAAATATTCGCGAATTTTCTGCTGTCCATCACAGGCCACATCGTCAAAGATGAATATAGAGGAGACCGAGCATCTTCCATAGAGATTATTTCATCGTTGTCTCTGTATGGGAAATAGCCACATCTTCTACACGCTCAGCACTTCTTCTAGGAATTGATACTTGGGCTGGTACAAGGATTTCGAATAGACGTAGAATTTGGGGCCATTGTCATTCGCCAACAACGACATCACAAGGTTCGTTTTTCCTGATCCGCTAGGACCACAGGTAACAGCTCGAAAGGAATTTGGCAATAGGCTACCATGTTTACTTCCCCCTCCATCACCACCGCCCCCTCTATGCCCCACATCGTAAACGTCAAAGTTCTCGATGGGAAGCGTGTGCTCTTGCTGAACGATCTCCATGTTTTGATCGCAATCTACAGGGTGGTCGTTATTCATTTCCACTTGAGTGACTGTCTTCTTCAGTCCATTTCCCTTCTTCAGTCCTTTACCCTTCTTTGGACTCCATTTCCTCTTGGGTGGAAACAATTTGGAAATTATATTTCTATATTTTCATGATCGATTGGCATTGATGTTTCCGTTGGATAATTTGTGTACATTGCTGATCATCAAAATAGTTTTATAGTTTGAGAAGTCTTCATTGGTGAAACTAACTGGTTGATTTTTGGTAAAAGTTCTATCAAACCTTCGGTCAGTTCAAAGTTTCTCTTCCGAGCCTCAATGATCCTCCCTCAATCACTATGGCTTCTCTGAATGAAATACTTTGATCCGTTCAGATGGATGCCATAACAGTCGGGATCAGGTATCAACGTGGACATGTTTACACTTCAACGTCTGAACTGCAACGACACTCACTGCCACATCAATCATGTTTATAGGAACCCTCAAACCCCTCGAACCCCTCCAATCCCCTCGAATCCCTCCAACCCCTCAAACCCCTCGAACTCCCTCAAACCCTCAAACCCCTCAAACCTCCTCATACTCCCTCATACCCCCTCCCCAACCCCCTCAATCTCAAATATGAATATAGACCGCCACCCCAATCGAACTTCAGCCGAAATCGATATAACTAGTGATGTCATCGCTGTGACGTCAGTCTTCATGTTGGTGTACGAGGGTGAAGGTGTGCTCAACAGTCTGATAAACAAGCTCCCGTTCGAAGCTCATCTCCTTGGCGGCTATCAGTATTGTGGACGTAAGTTTCATATACCTATAGTATTTCGGTGCTCTCGAATGCATTTAATTATTATTATTATTATTACAGCTGGAACTAGGCTACAAGAACGGTTAGCACGAGGCGATCCCGGTATAAATCCATTGGACGTTGCTTGCAAACAACACGACATTGCTTATTCGCAGAGCAAATTGCTTGAAGATAGACACAAGGCGGATAAAGTGCTCGAAGATAGAGCTTGGGAACGAGTCAAAGCCAAAGATTCGGGTTTTGGAGAACGTGCGAACGCTCTCCTCGTCACCGGAGCCATGAAAGCTAAGAGAAATCTCGGTATGGGCATGCGCAGTAAGGCCTCATTCAAACGACATGTTATCGAAAAAATCGCCAAGTCCCTGAAACCGTCCCCACATTGAAACGGGCTGCATCTAATGCTCTAAAAGCGGCTCGAGTGGCCATCAAGAAATTGGGTGGAAAACGACGAGTCAAAGTACCCCGCATAATACCTTTCGAAGCAAAGTCAGGTGGTGTCCTACCTCTGATACCGATATTCGCCGGTCTTAGTGCTTTGGGAGCACTGAGCGGCGGAGCATCAGCCATTGCCAAAACGGTCGTGGATGCTAAGAATGCCCAGAAGAAAATGGAAGAGGATAAACGTCACCACAAGGCCATGGAATCCATAGGCAAGGGTGTACGTGAGGAAGAATGTCAAAGGTGGCTATGGACTCTTCTTGAAGGAATAAAAAACTTCCAATAAAGCTACCCGATAGAGCGCTGTACGACATCGATATCGTGCGATATGCCAAACAATAAAATCCCGCACTTTCGAGGAGTGTTCATGCGCGACACCCTGCCATCTAGCGGTCCTCGAAAGAACGAATGTGCCATCGTCAACATGGACCTGTCACGAAACAGCGGTACTCATTGGGTAGCTTATAGAAAAACCAACGATACAGTAGAGTATTTCGATTCGTTTGGGAATTTGAAACCGATGCTGGAATTGGTCAGATATTTGAATGGCGGTAGCAGCGGCAAAGTCAGGATTTTCTACAACAACCGTCAATATTAAAATAAATTGGTCACTTTTTGAAATTTTAATGTCTGAATAAATAATGTATGATTGAAAGTTGTGTATTTAAATGCTATCACAGCAGCGGTGATGTCATTCGTCATCATGTCGCTGTTGCTGAGAGTTAACAGTCACAATCACGTGTTCTCTTTTGTCCTCGCACCCCTATCGAATTGAATGCGAAAAAAGATTATGAGTTGTCGCTTCGATCTTTTCACTCGTACAATACCATACCGAACATTGAAAAGGGTCGGAAATTCCGCTATTACGATAGATCTAACGTGTTGCGTACCATTGAATTTCCGCAAGGGTGTTATGAAATTGCCGATATTGAGGCGTTCATACAGAAAGAGATGGCGCTACCTGCGGAAGACCGCGAAGCCGCCTTCTCTCTCAAACCCAACAATAATACGTTAAAGTGTGGATTTTCAGTAAATACTTTGCCATTTCATTCGTGGAGACGGATAGCATAGGCGTTACATTGGGATTTTCTCCGAGGGTGCTTCAACCGAACGAAATGCATTATTCCGATCTACCTGTAAACATTATAATGGTGTCGACATTACGATTCGAGTGCAGTGTTACTTCGGGAGCCTTCGATGGTGACACGCCTGCGCACACGATCTATGAATTTCCCATAGCTTCCGATCCCGGTTACGCGATAGACGAAAAACCTTCGAATTTACTCTATCTACCTGTAATACCGCAACGTGAAATCCACAACATTACGGTGTTGGTGGTCGATCAAGACGGCAGGCCTGTGGATTTTCAAGGGGAAAAAAGTACTTTGGTTTTGGAACTCAGAGTCGCGAGAACTAAATGGGATTAATAATAGACAGTGGCAGCAGCAGCAGAGGCAGCGGTAGTAATAAAAGGGGTGCGAGTGACGTCACAACGTCATTATTGCGGAAACCTTCAAGCGAGCGGGTCGTGCTGCAGCAGTTAACCTCTTCGAATAAATCCTTTCTCCGTTCCATCGATTTAAAATTGATTCATCAGAATGAACTTCAAAAGAAGAAGAGACAACGATGATGCTTCCATCTCAGCACCCATGTTCGATTTGTATCGATCGCCGAAATTTGACGAGTCCATTCGTAAAGCCGAATACAGAACATATACTCCGTTCGTGAAGGCATTCAATTGCAACGATATCGTGGAATTTTGCATCAATCAGGTGGACTCGTTTTTTGCCATGAGTTCATCTCTGCTACTGATTAAAGGTAGACTTGAATTAAATAATGGAGGAGGTAACGTTACATTGGCCCCTAATGTGGGTGCTTTCCTTTTCGATTCTTGCACTTATAGCGAGAGTGCTCGGGAAATTGAATCGGTTCGAGATCCGGGAATTGTGAGTAACATTAGAGGTCTATTATCTTACGAACCTACGGATTCTCAGCATTTGGCTATAGGCGGTTGGAATTACCCCAATTTGCCTTTTTTGAATGAAGATGACAAATCTTTCAGCCTTCTCGTACCGCTCCGTCATATTCTCAATGTTTTCAACGATTATCCGCTGATTACGTGTGGACGTCAGAGCTCGAAATGATAATGATTGTGTCATTATACGTGAGGCAGGTAATAATGCGGTGGGAACGACTACGGCTCGAATTGTGATTGATAGTATTGAATTGAAAGTCAAACACATTTTTCCTAATGCGGAAATAAATGAAAAATTATTGAGGTCTATACAGACAGACAGACCGATAGTGAAACCGTTCCGAAAATGGGAATTGAACGAATTGCCTTCGATAACGCAAAATGCTCAACGTGAAATATGGTCGGTTAAGACGAGTACCAGTGTTGAAAGGCCACGCTATGTCATCGTGTGTTTCCAAACTAATGTACGAGATAACGTTTCCGTCGATCCTACCACCTTCCAACATGTCAACATTCAAAATATACGTTTGTCTTTGAACGGTGAATATTGGCCCAACGAACGTCTACACTTGAATTTCGCTAATAATCACTATACCGAAGCGCATTTCAACTATACGGAATTTCTCGGCAGCTATACGAATTCCATGAAAAAGTCTGCTCTTTTGGATTACCTCGGTTTCAAATATCGCGCCTTATTCGTCATTGATTGTTCAAAACAGGAAGAAACTATGAAATCCGGTACGGTTGACGTACGATTGGATATCGAATCGAGAGCGGGATTCCCCGATCGGACTCGTGTCTATTGCATCATCATTCACGATTGTATGATGGAATATCATCCCCTCTCCGAAACGATGAGAAGCTTGACAAGATCGCTACGGCGCGGCGGTGGCGTTCATTCATCATCCAGCCATCATGCGTATCGCATTCGTTGACATTCAAGCCTTCCAAGTCAATGGCATCTTCTATCCAAAGGAGGTGTCCATAATCGTCGGCAGTCAGCGACACAACTTTTTGTTCAAGACACCTGTGCCGTATACCAACCTGGATGCCCAAGACCGCCGCACCGTAAGATATTTGGAAAAATCGATGCATGGCATTCCATACGACACCGGCTACATAGCTCATGAAGACATGGATGACATCCTACTGAGGCACCTATTCTACCAGGCTGATCGGATTCATGTGAGAGGGAACCAAAAATACGATTTCCTCAAGGAAAAATTGTTGGAAATGGGATTGTCGTACCAAGTGGATATCTTCGATGTGGCCTTCTATGATTCAAGCCATTGGTCGACAGACAAGTTCGAGCCTACCCTGGACCACTGCCCCTACCACAACACCGGGAAGTTCATGTGTGCCCAGAGGAACACCCAGTTTCTTCACCAATGGCTGTGTACATATATTTTACCAAATTAAGTTTTCATTTAGAATTGTTTTTTTAGGAAATAAATATGTATGTGTGTATTTCAGTGTTTCTGTCCAACTCTCCTTTCCCCCTTTTTCTCTTTCAGGTGGGGTTGAGTTCCCAATTGAAATAAATAAAATTGAAAAAAAAGTTGAGAAAAAAGTTGAAAAAAAAAAGTTGAGAAAAAAAGTTGAAAATACTTGAGAAAAAAAGTTGAAAATACTTGAGAAAAAAAGTTGAGAAAAAAAAAGCCAAGTTTGAAATGAAAAACAAAGAGGGGAAACCGTCAGAGGTATCTCTCTCTCTCACACCCACACACGGTATACGTGGCTCACGTCACGTACACCGTTTGTGAAATAAAAGTCAGGTTAGACTCTCTATTCATTTATTTTGATATTACATGACGATTCCAAGCTTCTTTTTACAGTTTTGAATAGGAATTTCGCCAAAGCAAAAAACATTATGGTTATAACAACACATAAAATCATATCAATTGAGCTGATATTTCTCGATTATGGTGTTGTTGTTATCATCCTCGAGGTGGGGTGGCAGGTCTGTGGTGAAGAATAACCTTCGAAGTCCTGCTGTTCGATTCATTGGAATCCAAGACTGATTGCCATCTTTGAAAGAAACCGCTACTCCTCGTACATCATCATCATACGGTATGTCTACGTATAAGATGGTGTTCAGAATCAAAGTCACTAGTATCATTTGAATCATATTTCGATGTTGATGGTTGTGTCGTGCAGAGATTCAACTTTTTCAATTTTCTTGTGACGTTTCGTTTCTCTTCATAAAACTGTAACTCTTCGTTCAGAGCTCTGACTTTTCGATGAAACTGTTCCAATTTCCGCGTATACTCCTCTGTCATCGACAACATAACCTCAACTGACGTCATTTCAACAAAACTCCAATATATACTTGTTTCGTTCTTCTCCTCCTCCTCTAAACACTCTTTCGATCCACCCTGTATATTTGGTGACGTTTTAAAAGTTATCCGTCCTGCTTCCATGTCGCCGACAGTGCCTTAGTCAGCTTAGATACAAATACGAATAGTAATCATATGAATGAAGTTATCCCACGGTTCGAGCGTGCAGCTGCATACTCTCTTATCTTGTTAATGTAAACAAACTCTTTCACAAAGGATGCCGCCGATATCTTATCTCAGTTAATGTAAACAAAGGATGCCGCCGATATCCGGTCGCTTAAATAAACAACTGATAAGAAGTGCTGACGTAGATAATATTCCTGCAAAGACTTGTCGGTTGAGTCATAGCCGCATCATCGCTGGCTCCTCCCACTTTCCAAAATGGCCGCCGCCATTCACTGATCACGTGACACTTCCGTCCGACCAATGCCGTTGACGGATATTGGTTGACACCCCATTTCAATATGCTGCTCGGCTATTGGATAGCGGCCGGCGGCTATCACCACTCCCACGACCTATCACAGCTCTCACTCTCAATCACACACTCCCATACACAACATGGCTGCCACCATTCCAACCAATCACGGACCACTCATCCCCCCCACCCCTACCCACATACAACCATCCCCACCCCTCTCACCCCATCTTTTTCCAAACCCCTCCCACAACATGGCCGCCGCCATCATCCCTACCCCCACCCGAAAACCACCCCCTCAACCGCTCGCCAAAACCCACCCCTAAATAGGGGATGAGTTAGAACCCGCCTAGCCCTTCTACTCCTATTTAAATAAACACGTCTTGTTTTGTCATTTGTTTCATTGTTATTTCCACCAGCATTATTTTGTGGTTGTCTGTTATAGTAAGTCCTTTGTCCTTGATATCGTTGAGGGTAATTCTGATTATTACTTTTGTAATTATTTCTATTATGGCTATAATTGTTATTATTATTGTCATTAAAATTTTGATTTCTTTGATAAACTTGATTTTGGTTATTTTGCCTATTGTTATTTCTATTCCAATCCTAATAATAATTATTAAAATATCTATTCTTTCTTTTATTATTTTGCTTCATGAACCTATTATTCTGATTGTTTATATTTCTATAATTATTTTGATTGCTTCTTTGATAATAATTGCTATTATATTGTGAATTCCTTTGTTAGTTATCATTATCCCAACTTCTATACGATAATGTCCTCTCCAATCTCAATAAATATTGACTAAGTCTCTCCATAGTTTTGATCTCATGCATGTTTATAACTTCAAAGATTGCTTGTCTAAAATGCCCACTGATGTTACCTACCATTTCTCCCTCTTTCATAACCGGATCTAAATACTGTGCCATTGCAAACATTTGGATTGCATAATTATTGTAATTCATACTCCTTTTTTCATCAAATTTTCCAAATTGTAATTTGTCTCCAATACTTAATTGTGCATTTTCACCCCAATATTGTTTGAAAAATAGATTTCCAAAGTCTTGAAAAGAATTGATATTCTTTTCCTGGCTATTAAACCATATACAAGGTTGATTAAACAAATACTGTCTAATAATCTTTTTCAATTCCTCAATATCACTCATATGTCTAGTTTTATTTTTTATCATTTCAATAAATGTGATGGGATGTAATTTTCTCATGTTGCCCTCAAATTCATTATTTATTTGTATTCCATGACAATTATTAATGACTCTACTCTCTAAATTATTGTCTATTCTTCTTAATTCTAATAATTTCACCTTTTCTTCTACATTTTAGTTATTTCACTCTCTACATTTATTATTTTTAAATCAGTATCTTTATGTTGTTTTTCTACTTTTTTCTCGAGAGTACTTATTCCTTTTTTAACTCTTTCTTGTTCACTATTGATATCTAATTTCATGTCTTTTAGTTTTCCATCCTGCCTTTCTACATGATTATTTATAGTGGATACTTCTTGTGTTATTTCCACATAAAATTCCTCATTTTGTTGTCCTATTGTTGTGTCTAATTGTTTGTGCATTTCTAAAAATCCTACTTCACTTTGATTACATTTAGTTTGTATTTTGTTTTCCATTCTTCCCATATTTTCTTTCATATCTTTTATATTTTCTCTCACATTTTCTCTTAATCTTTCTTCCAAACTTGCTGTGTTTTCTTTCAACTCTTTTATTTCATTTTTCAAACTTTCTTTCATTTCATTCTTTATATTTCCCATTTTTTCTTCCATTCTTTCCCCCATTCTTCCCATACTTCCTCCCATTCCATCATTCATTCTTTCTATTTGCTCCTTCATTTCATTTCTCTCTTCCTGAATTTCATCTTTTATACTTCCTATATTTTCATTCATTCTTACTGAATTTTCATTCATATCATTTTTCATGCTTCCCATTTTTTCTGAGTTTTCATTATTCATTCTTTACATTTTTTCTTCCATTCTTGCTGAATTTTCTTTCATATCATTTTCAATTCATTTTTCATACTTGCTGAATTTTCTTTAATTTTTTCTACCACGACCTCCATCATCTTCAGAATCTTACTGTCCATTTCTATTGTTTCACTTCTTATTTCTCTCCCTCTCACATTACTACTCTCTCCTTGTTCCTGATCACCTCTCTCTCTACCTTCTGCACCTTCTTCAAAACCAACTTTCTTACCATCTCTCAAATCAATTTTTTTTTCACCAATATTCGCTTCACACGTTGGAATGCCAATTGCTAATGTTCGCACAGTGTTGCGATAAATATTAAGAAATAATATATTGCCCTTACTTTGCCTTGAAATGATATATTGCCCTTACTTTGCCTTGAAATGATATATTGCCCTTACTCCGCCTTTGTTGCCTTTTCCGCCTTTTCTGAGATAAATATTAAGAAATAATATGTTGCCCTTACTCGCCCTTACGTTGCGGCGCCATTTGCTATGTAATAATAATTGTAAAAACAATAGTTTTAGTGAATTTTGCTTTTTGTTATGAAATATTGATAGATAATTATTTTCACCCTGTATAATTTATTTTGCAATGTAATAATGAATGCTAGCTAACGTCACTGTTCTCTTGTCACGTTGCTGCCAATTGTTATCACTTTTCCTACCACAGCTAAACTCAGTTGGTACGCCTCTTGTCTCAGATAGCCGGTTCAGGAAATTGAGGCACTGCTTGATGTCAAATCTCAATCTATTCGATGTTTATGGATACGATTGCTGATAATTGTGGAAAACAAAACGACAAAGTATCGAAAAACAATTATTTCCTTTATTCAGGAAAACTTAAATTAACCTGGCCTACGATAGATTACTTATTCCATGGTCATTCTACAAATTTTCATGGACAATCATGAGAAACGGTCAAGGATAAATATACACAACCTCACTTCCACCTTGACGGTTGAAAATTTCTTTAATAGTTCAAAATCATAAGAAATAAAGTTCTTCTGATGTAATATGAGTTATTAGTGAGGTTATTCAGTTGGTGATGTGCACTAGGAAAGTTTATACCTGACGCTGGAACTGTCGCTGTTCAATACACACCAAGAATTTGGATCCACTTCCAATCCACTGCTCTCAGGGATTTCCAATACCAAAGAAGGAACCATACAAATCCAGAAATCAGCCTTGGAGCAGTTCATGTGGAGTACATAAAAAGGTAATGTCGTTGGCTGCTTATATTGTTGAAATTATCGATTTTTTTTTCCCCTCCAAACAAAAACGTAGCATTCTTTTTCAAATTATTTCCAATCTCCTTCTGGCTTTGTTTTCTGTCTCCTGGATACCATCTCTCCTTTTTCCCTTTCATTCGAATTTTCAAATTCGTGCACTTTGTTGTCACATTTTCACTGTTTGGCGTTATTTGTCAAAACTTATAAACCAAACTATTTTTCTTTTCTTACATACTATGTACAATATTCAGTGATATTGAAAAGGGAAACATTCTCAATTGAATATCGATAGGAAGATTCTTCTGTGAATTAAAAAATCCACGATTAAAATGAAGTTATTTTTTGTGAATGTCTAACAGAAAACAACTACTTCTCCTTTTCAGAATATCTATCAGATGTAGTTCAATGTCCAGCGTGGCTTTAGCCGGGAAAGTGGTTGTTTTCTGTTAGACATTCACAAAAAATAACTTCATTTTAATCGTGGATTTTTCAATTCACAGAAAAATCTTTCTATCAATATTCAATTGGGAATGTTTCCCTTTTCAACATGAATACCCCACAAGAGGTTATCTTGACGATGGAAGATAGTGACTAAAGTTTATCTTCCAGTCGCAGATGATTCCACATCTGATTTTATGAACATCCTGTTTATATTTTCAACAAATAAATTCAGTGATAATTGTCTCTGACACTTTTCCGTTCTTATCTTCTCACAATTTCAAATCTTACATCTGACCATACTGTTTCCTGATTGGCTATTGTCATCAAGAAGTTTGTTGTTCTCCCATTGGCTATTTTAAGTAAGATACAATTCCATATACTGTATGTTTCAAGCTTATAATTTTTGTTGATCACATTTTATTCAGGATAATTTTGTGAATCTAAACTTTTTTGTTGCCTTTTGAACAATTATGTGTTATAATCATTATAACAGTGTATTAAGTTGATCGTATTATAGTATTTGAATATTTTTATCTATTAATATTATACAGAGGCTTCATAAAAGAAATGGAATCTTGAAAATATGTAAAAACAATATCTCTTAAACTACTATTTAGTAATTATTTTTTTTGTGGGTTTTTTTATGAAATTGTTTCCTTTTTTCCTTTTAAAATATATTACTGGTTTTTCATAACATAACAAATATATATATATATATATATATATATATATATATATATATATATATATATATATATATATACAGTGCTTCTCAAAAGTCCCCTACCCACCCCTCTTATTTTTGGATCGATTATACAATAAACAAGTGAAATTTGAAAACTGAATATTAAAGGTTGTAAACTACTACTAGTGATGATAGATGACGAAATCGTCAAAGATGACGTCACAAGGCCATTGTGACCAATAATTTTAAATGGAACCCTACGGCAAGCGACACCTCTTTTGAAAGGTATCGAAAAAACCTATTCAATGATACTAATTTTTTTTGTGTTTATGGCAGTATATTTTTTTACCCATTCAAGTTTCGAGATCTCTACGTAGTGCCTTCCAGTTGAAGTGGCTTTCATTTAATTAACTTAACGCGATACAGATTTAAAACTATATATTCTTCGTTTGGTGAATGAAACCAACATTGTCTTCCTTTTCATATGATTCCTCCATGAAAACATGACAATCGTAACTACTCATAATACATATAATCACAACAAAATTTAGTATATTGTGATTCAAACCAAATAGGTATTTTTTCTTGGGAGATGACAATGCTTCTTGACTCCAACATCAGTGTCTTTGTTTATGAAATATTTTCGACAAATACCACATGTGTAAGGAAGGAATGTTTGATAGAGCAGGAGTAAGTTGAGTACCCATTTTCGAAGTCATTCACTTTTAATTTTTCCATACTAGTCACACTAATTTTTTTAGACGAAAAAAAAATCCCCATTTTCTCCAAGCGTGCAGAATAATGAATCGTTTTCGCTCGTTTGCACAAATCCAACCAGATTATTTAACCCACTTACGAAACTGTGATCAATTCCTACAGATCCAGAAACTCTTGAGTACCAATATTGAAAAATATTTGTTTGCTTCCATTATATATTTTTCCACTATATATTGGCAATCTGATAAGTATTTTGCATATATACCTCAACGATTTTGCAATTTCGAATGGAGAAATGCGCAACTGGATTCAGAATATATTTTTGCAATAGTTTGCCCGAAGTAAAGTATTGATAATAATAATTAATTAAATAATTTTTCCGTGGTGTTTCCCAATTTGTATTTGTATTCTTTGAACTTAACTGGTTTGTCCTTCCCACTCCACACACTAAACAATAATAATTTAGGATGTTCCCTATTGAAAGTGTCACTACCTGAATATGGATTTTTCTCCTCTATTTCTTCAATTCAAGTGATTGAATTCAAAAATAACCCCCAATATGTGAATTCTCAAAATATATGGATTTTTGATATGTTTAATATTTTTCGAATAGATAATTTTTGAATGGATAATTTTCGAATGATACTTTTTCAGCTGGTTTTGGATATTATAACAGTTTTATTGGCGATATGCTCTGGCAATAAGTAACTGATATTCGATAATTTGAAAAAATCATCTTGAAATCCTGGATTATTTGAATATCATTCTGATATCAGTTCGATAACTATGTTTTTCAAAAATACCATATGTTTGAGGAACGAACGTTTGATGAAGCATGCATTAGTTGGGTAAGCACTCATCCTCAAAATGTTTCACTATTAATTTTTTCATGGTAGTCACATATATTTTTCTTATTCTAGTGAAGAGAAATCTTTTTTTTATCTCGGCGTGTACAATCATGAACCGTTTTCTGTTATTTTCATTCCAGCTATACAACTCTCATCAAATTCATTCACACACTGACTAACCTTGGATCAATTTCTACAAGTACAATATATTTGGAATTTCGTCAGTGAAAATAAAAATTGCTTATATTATATGTTTTTTTTACCACTAACTTTTTGCCAACTGCTCAGTTTTTGTATATATAACCCAACAATTTTGGAATTTCAAATGGAGAAATAGGTCGGAATATATTTTGAGTCCTTAGTTTGACTGAAGTAAAGTATTGATTTTTTCCGTGGTGTTACCAAATTCGTATTTGGATTCTTTAAACGATTAGAAATCTAATCGTTTTTTGTGATTTAAAATTACTAGGGATCTTCATCAAGTAACGGCCAAGCCAATCGAAAACATATACTTGTTTCAAAATGTTTCATATCAGAACTGTCCCCACCCGCATATAGATTATTTTTATATATTACTTCAACTCGATTTTATTTTTCTTTTAAATTTTTAATGTACCCATCAATGATTTTTCCACTGATTTGGAATTATTGAAGTTTTTTAAAATGGCAATATGCCCTGACAATAAGTTACTGTTATTAGATATTGAAAAAAGCATCTCACAATACTGTTTCATGCAAGCATCATCATTCAGATATCAACTTTGATAACTATTCAAGGGGATGATAACATGAAAATATTTAATCATAGCTCCCTGAATATATTTTTGTATCGGTGTCTCTTGAACTATTGGTAGTCTAGTGAAATATCTGTCGTGACAACCATGAATATTTGAAAATTGATCGACCGTCCTCTTCATGTTCATTAAGTTTTGTTGAATTAATTTCAATATAACTTCGACCCCTCTATTACATATGGATATTGTTTCATTATGAATTTCGGATAGACCATAAAAAGAGAAGTCTCCATCCAATATTGCGCTTCAGCAAAGCCATGTTTTCCCTCGGGTTCAAAAGTTTTCTATCATTTTCCCCCGGATTTCTCCATCTGTTCGATAGAAAATTGAATAATATCCTCATATATAGTTTCCGGAGTCACAAATATTTGTGAGGATTGGCATCTGATGCAGCGTATTGAAATTTGCCCAAGAAAAGTTCACAGCAAACAGTGTGACGACTTACTTTTTATTCAAACTTTCCAATAAAGTATTCTTTCCGACGGAAATGTTATCTTCAACGAATTGTTCTATCTACAAGATGCTTCGGCTGATATTGAGTTATTTCATACTTTCATAACAGCATTCGATTTGTTCTTTGAAATCGAATAATGAAGTTAGAGCTATCTTTATACTCTGAGCAATGAACAAAACAAAGGAACATTCTAATCACCATTAGTGGAATGTATCACTTGCCGCCAGCTTCATAGTTTAATAGGTATGAAAAAATGGCCGCCAAAATATGTAACTGTATAAGTTTTACAGATTATTTTGCTGGCCGTACTTTATATCACTAGAATACCCAGTTCATATTCAGAAAAAATTGTTTCCAGTGAAGAACGTTTCATAGTTATAATTATATGATAGCAGAAATCAATTTAACAGTACTCACATATAAAGTGTGTGCTATTCAATATCGCAACAACATTTTATTTCGGAAAATGTTGACGAATTTAAAAAAATAAAAATGTTAAGAATATAATACTCGATGATCGCTACCAGACCATGTAGGTTAATGTAAAGGATTCATATTTCAGAGGCCTACTAATGGATAGAAAAACAGAGTTCAACTAAGAGACATTTTCTTTCGAAATTTGGATTAAAATGATTTGAGCATATAGGGTGTCTTTACAGATTGGTAGATTATCAAACTTCAGATTTAGATTGAGATCTTGTATACAAATGTCGGATCATCATTCCAAAAGTGAAGAAACCATCGAATATACTGATACGTATACGTGGAGTATATCCATTTCAATCTCTACAGCATATTCATTTCACCGATGGAATTATAATTTAAAGTTTAAAAAATATTATATTATTCAGTTTTCCTGATGACAGGAGTTGAATAGAATAATAACATTCGAAACTATTTGAAATTGAAATTCAAACCGATAAACAGAAGGATGGAGATGATAGGGAGAATTAACAGTGGTTTCCGCTGCTAAACGCATGAAAACATCTGCGATTTTGATGATTTTTTTCTCATTGTTTGTTTCATTCAATTACTCGAAATCAGAAACATTTCAGCTGTGACACTCAATTATTTATATTGTTTGAAGTTTTCTAAAAGATTTTCAAGTTGAACTGAATGAGTTTAGTAATATAAAAACACTTTCAGTAGAAATTGAGCTATTGTAGAACAGGTAGAAGAATCCAAGATCAAACTTCATATGTTTAAACGTTTCTCCTCCCTTTCTGTTGAATACACGTGCAATAGTCTTAATATTTCAGATGTGTATGCAGTTGCTTTGGAGTTATTTATGGTTGAGAATATGTTTTCAACATGAGAAAAAATTGTGAAAAAAGTTAAATAATGATATTTTTTTTTTTGGAAAAGTGTTAATAGTTAAGTAAAAATACAATAGAAGAGTTAATATTGTAAATAATTTTTTCTCAGTTTGTGGTGAAAACGAATAGATTTTATGGGTTTTGGAGTTTGGGTATGTTTTTGGAAAAATTGTCCTCATAAACATGTATATGCTGTAGAATCATTTTTCCCATTCAAAAAATAATAACTTAATCTCAACCTAATTTTGTTTGTAATTCAGTTTTTGATATTATTCGAAACCCATTTTTTTTATCGTACAACGAACTTCCATTGAATCTGATCTCTATATCTTAAATGATATATGTAAGAAACAATTTTTCGTATGATATAGAAACAGCGTATGATATAGAAACAGCAGTGGGATTCTGTATACTATACAGTATCTTGTTGTTCGATTTGCATTGACCGAGAGAGTTTGGATACACCGAGTTCTTCGGGTAAAAGTGTGGAATAACTCACAGAAGCCAAAAGCAGTTTCTGCAGAATCGCATTTTCTCAAGTGAATCGAGCGATATCTTAAAAAATATTCTCTCTTCTTGCAAAACTGAATGCGGTCCAGGATGTGACTGCTGAAAAAATTTTCTTTATTGCCCTTTTACACGAACCGTTGTATGTAGTGTAACGACTACGGCAATGTTCTACCGATAGATAACCATGAAAAAGTCATAGATTCTAATGATAATTGTAATCAATTTACAACAATGAACAAGTCATAAATTCCAATGATAATTGATTATTTCTGTATTTGTTCGCGAAAAAATATTTATGGCTAACAAAAACAATATTTTTTCTGTACTATGTATTCAATTTCGATGATCATTCATTCCCCCTACTTCTTCTAGATTTGTTTCTCTTCTGAAAGACTTCATCAATGAAGACTTATAGATTAATCAAATATTAACAGGGAACTATCAATAAAAGGAGAAGGAATTCGTATTCAGCGACCTCCAAAACTCTTGGGAGCAACATTATAATTCACAATTTCATTACTTTCTTCTATAACCGAACTTTTTTATGATAGTAACATCAAGAAACATCTTTGATGACATTATAATGAAATTATCCGATAAATATACAAAGAATATCAAGGTACTTGCATGATCCACAAAATTTTTCGAAAAATAAAAATGGCAATGAATTTGTATTTAGCGGTTCGATAATTCAAAAACTCAAGATTTGGGGTTCAAAGAATTATCTGCCACATCACCTTCCTAATTCTGATTAATAGTATTCAAAAATCCCCAAAAGAATATTTTCGATGTAAACCACTCCATTATTCGGAAGGTTCTCGACAAATTTTTTCGGTTACCAAATATAAATAACCTATGCAAAATTCTTACTTCCGAATTAGAGAAAAATTTGATAATTTCTGGAATTTATATTGAAATTAAAATGAGATTGATAAATGGTTTGTTCGATATATGGTAGTTGAGAAATGTTTTCAATTATCTCCATTCAATTGTTCATCTTGTTCCACTCCAATTTTGATATGATTATATTGTTTGAATTCTTGTTCTATTACTTCCTTGGTGGAATAGTGGTTATAGCACTTCGTCAAAAGTTTACTCAATTCTTCAAGTAAATATCAAAGACTTGTTTCCGAGGTCATAGGTCACCCGTTTCTCCAATAATCGAACAAACTTTATGTCAAGCAATGATTCATTAATCCCGTTCGCCGGTGCAGTATTCGACGAATAGTAGAAGACATGAGAAATCGCTTATCGTATTCATGAATGCAGTAGTGGAATTGAATTGAAATCTTCGAAAACGCTCGGATACTGATTTCATTATTACAATTCAATATGTGGATGTATTCTGGAATCCCCAAACAGTAGTAAGGAAAAAGTGTCTATTAGAGTGACATCGAGTGTCAGGAACTGTGCACATTTGAAATAAAAAGACACTTCAGGTGTTTCCGTACCAGAGAAATTAACATAATAGTTATTATTTTGTCAGAATGAGAGATATGCAAGATTATGTCGCGCTATCGAAGCTTCGAAATAACTAGAAGTTATTTACAATTACTGTTTTCAGAATTGCTTGATGCATTAGTCGTTATTTTTGCTTCGAAATGCTGTCGAAGGGTAAACCTATATGCTATCAGTAGACTTAATTTTTTAAATTTTTATGATTTGCCTATATTTTTGAATGATTTTCTGAATTCCTATAAAATGATATGGGATCCATTTTATCATTGACGATATAATTATGTGCACCAATTCCAATGATTGAAACTCCTTATTGGATTCTCAGGATTGAAGAAGTGTGTGTTTGGGTGTGCCTGTAAGTGTGTGTGAGAGGTATGGGTTGAGAAAGAATTGAAGAGAGTTAGACTGTCAAAATGTTGTTTGTTCATTGACACAGGTGTAATTAGGTGAATTGATGGCTATTAATTTCTAAGGCTTCAAGAAGATCGGGGTGTAAACTTTCCTCAAGCAATTGATCGTAACGACGAATATGAGGCGTGAGAAGAGTACTATGAAATTTAATATATTTCATTTCGGGATGGTAACACTTGTTGAATAATTACGTTTTTGAAGGGTTGAATCAATTTTTTTTTCAAAAGGTAAACATTGAGTTGGAATTGAATAATTATTCATCGAATGGGAAACGTTTTATTACTCATATGCAATGAAAGCGAATTGGCTGTTATGCAGTTAATGTGATCATAATAAAGATATATATTTATTAGCATCTAATATTCCATAATTAGAACCCCATTCTTCGAAATACACCAATAAATTCAAAAATACTTATATTTCAATTATTTCAACCACACACTGAGGAAACTAAGAACACATGACATGCCCCCTTTTATTGGTCTGCGGTTCAGGATTGCATCCAAAGGGGTTGAAACAGCTTAATTTTTTTCATCGTATGACATTTTTGAACATATATATAACTCTTTCTTTAGAAAATGTTAGATTGACACTGTGAAATTATATTGCAATTTATGAAGTGTAGGTACGTTATCACATTTTGACCTTCGATTTAGTCGGCATTTGATTAGGTGAAGGTGAATTTCATGTCATACTAGCCGATTCGGGAGACATTGTTTCCTCCAAATTTGCATATTCCCCGAATGTTTTTTTCCTAAAAACTCTAGCCCGCGTAGTTTTTTTTTCCTATGTTTTCCTTTATGTTGTTCCATCTGGGTTATGCTTTAGATTCTGCCCGCTTCCCGTTATTCCGTTTTCTTTTCCCTCTCTTCCTTTCCCTTTTCCCTTCCCTTTCCCTTTTCCCGTTATCCCGTTTCCCTAGTATTTGCTGACAAGTTAGATACAAAACTAGAAATATTGAAAAAGTAAGCTCATTAAGGTTCATCCAAGCTTTCGGAAATGTTTATTTCCATCATCAGGGAAACTACAATAGATTGAAAAACCAACAGTAATACATATTCAAGTCACCTGGTGACAGCAGTTGGTACTGGTCTAACAGCTGGCACCACTGTAAAAATTACCAAGTGACACCCGTTAGGTTCGCTTTAATATAATTGCGGCAATTACTCCTAACCTGTCAGTTTCACTCTTCACACCATATGGAGTACACCTTTATATTTATATGATTTTAAACAATGTTAATGTGGTTGTATCGAGTTTTGAATTCGTTTTATTCCTTGATCTACGATTTCCTTCTGTATCACTATGTTAGATGAACATGTTCAACATCATTGAAACCAACCTCAACAAACTTGTATATGTATTACTGTTGGTTTTTTTCATCTATTGTAGGTTCCCTGACGATGAAAATGAATATTTCCGAAAGATTGGATAAACCATAAAGAGTTTACTTTTTCAATATCTCTAGTTTTGTGCCGTCAGCAAATACTACCCACCCAGATATATATATATACGTATATATATATATGGGCCAACCATTCGCCAACAGCTGTTTCATGTTTTCCCAATCATCAGGACGGCTTGTGGTCTCTTTCAAATTCGTATCAAATATCTCATAGTGCTAATACCTACCGGCAAGTACGGAAATATGAGGAGCATCAGATTATAGATAGTGACACCTTTTATCTGTGTGTTGAAGCTTAAAACTATTATCATGAAATTTCAATGACACGAAATTTCGAGCACATTAATAGGTCACCAACAGATGTCAGTATAGGCCAATCCACGACACCAATAGTCGTACTCCTGATGCGTTCTGAATAACGCAAAACAAATAACTGGAGAAAGAGAAATTTGTTACGAATCCAAGAGAGCCCACCATCCGCCAACAGCTGTTTCATGGTTTCTCAATCATCAGGACGGCTTGTGGTCTCTTTCAAATTCGTATCAAATATCTCAGAGTGCTAATACCTACCAGCAAGTACGGAAATGTGAGAAGCATCGAATTATAGATAGTGACACCTATAATATGTGTGTTGAAGCTTGGACCTGTTATCGTGGAATTTTAATGACACGAAATTTCGTGCACATTGATAGGTCACTAACAGATGTCAGCATAGGCCAATCCACGACACCAATAGTCGTTCCCCCAGTGCGCTCTGATAAACGCAAAACAAATAACGAGATAAAGATAAATTCGTTACGAATCCAAGAGAGCTCACCATCCGCCAATAGCTGTTCCATGGTTTCCCAATCATCAGGACGGCTTGTGGTCTCTTTCAAATTCGTATCAAATATCTCATAGGGTTATTACCTACCGGCAAGTACGAAAATGTGAGAAGCATCAAATTATAGATATTGACACCTCCAATCTGTGCGTTGAAGCTTAGACCTGTTATCGTGGAATTCTAATGACACGAAATTTCGTGCACATTAATAGGTCATCAACAGATGTCAGCATAGGCCAATCCACAACACCAATAGTCGTACTCCTAGTGCGTTCTGAGTAACGCAGAACAAATAACGAGAGAAAGAGAAATTTGTTACGAATCCAAGAGAGCCCACCATCCGCCAACAGCTGTTTCATGGTTTACCAATCATCAGGACGGCTTGTGGTCTCTTTCAAATTCGTATCAAATATCTAATAGTGCTGATACCTACCGGCAAGTACAATAATGTGGGGAGCATCAAATCATAGATAGTGACACCTATCATGTGTGTGTTGAAGCTTAGACCTGTTATCGTAGAATTTCAATTACACGAAATTTCGTGCACATTATAAGGTCACCCACAGATGTCAGCATATGCCAAGTCACGACATCAATAGTCAAGAGTAATTTGTTACGATTCCAAAAGAGCCCACCATCCGCCAACAGCTGTTACATGGTTTCCCAATCTTCAGGACGGCTTGTGGTCTCGTTTGAATTTGTATCGAGTATCTCATAGTGCTAATACCTACCGGCAAGTACGAAAATGTGAGGAACATCAAATTATAGATATTGACACCTATAATCTGTGTGTTGAAGCTTGGACCTGTTATCGTGGAATTTTAATGACACGAAATTTCGTGCACATTAATGGGTCACCAACAGATGTCAGCATATGCCAATCCACGACACCAATAGTCGTACTCCTGGTGCGTTCTGAGTAACGCAGAATAAATAACGAGAGAAAGAGAAATTTGTCACTAATCCAAGAGAGCCCACCATCCGCCAACAGCTGTTTCATGGTTTCCCGATCATCAGGACGTCTTGTGGTCTCTTTCAAATTCGTATCAAATATCTCATAGTGCTAATACCTACCGGCAAGTACGAAAATGTGAGAAGCATAAAATTATCTGAACTTCAACACACAGATTATAGGTGTCACTATCTATAATTTGATGCTTCTCGCATTTTCGTACTTGCTGGTAGGTATTAGCACTGTGAGATAGTTGATACGAATCTGAAAGAGACCACAAGCCGTCCTGATGATTGGGAAATCATGGAACAGCTGTTGGCGGATAATGGGCTCTCTCAGCTTCAACACACAGATTATAGGTATCACTATCTATAATTCGATGCTCCCCACATTTCCGAACTTGCCGGTAGGTATCAGCACTCTGAGATATCCGATACGAATTTGAAAGAGACCACAAGCCCACCTGATGATTGGGAAATCATGAAACAGCTGTGGGAGGTGGGCTCTCTTGGATTCGTAACAAATTTCTCTTCCTATCGTTATTCGTTTTGCTCCACTCAGAGCGACTATTGGTGTCGTGGATTGGCCTATGCTGACATCTATTGGTGACCTATTAATGTGCACGAAATTTCGTGTCATAAAAATTCCACGATAACAGGTACAAGCCTCAACACACAGATCATAGGTGTCACTATCTATAATTCGATGCTCCTCACATTTCCGTACTTGCGGGTAGGTACTATGGCACTATGAGATATTTGATACGAATTTGAAAGAGACCAGAAGCCCTCCTGATGATTGGGAATCCATGAAACAGCTGTTGGCGGATGGTGGGCTCTCTTGGATTCGTAACAAATTCATCTTTCTCTCGTTATTCGTTTTGCGTTACTCAGAACGCACTAGGAGTACGACTATTGGTGTCGTGGATTGACCTATGCTGACATCTGTTGGTGATCTATCAATGTGCACGAAATTTTGTGTCATTAAAATTTTTCGATAACAGGTCTTAGCTTCAACACACAGATTATTGGTGTCACTATCTATAATTTGATGCTTCTCATATATACATATCTATGTATATATATATATATATATATATGTATATATATATATACATATATGTATATCACTTCAATTTAAAGTGAAAAGTTCCCATCAACTTATGTCCTAAAATTCATCCTCTCTGAGATATAGTTGGAAAAAATGTGATTTGAAATTTTTACTTCGAAACTACGGTAGAAAAAAATTTAAGCTCGATATACTATTCTAGGTTGATTATTGTGATGACTTGAAATTTAATTTTTCTATATTTAGTAAAGCAGTGGCTTAGTTACGATCGTATGTATATTTTTTTAGGTAGGTAAATAGAAGAATTAGCGTTTAATATCAGTTAGCCTCATCGATACTTAACTCGAAAGTCATAATATTCCTTACCTCTGAATGTAGAGGTTCATGAGACATTCGCGGAAATCTAAAGATATGTCGTGAGGAAGTATCGAGTAGAGACATAATTTCCTCTGTGCTATAATCGAAAAGCTTATTTCTCGAAATAAGACCAACAAACTCCGTATTTTTAATCCTCATATTTTTTCAAGGGGAGCAGTTCATATAAAGGGGTTTGTCCTGAAGTGCGAACAAAAAAAAAATCGTGAAAACGCATGTATAAAAATTAAACTTCAACCTAAAATTCATAACATTCCAACTAGATGAGAGTTGATGTCTGAAATGATATTTGCAGGTGAATGGGGATAAGTCTACTTGATTCGTTGAAGTATAATTCTCAGAACTTTTTAATCAAGTAGAATATAACTGAGTATAAAAAAAACACAATTATTGTATGAGTATGCATACCCATTTTCATAGATATAATGGGTGAATGTATTATTGCGTAAAGTACAAATAAACAAAAATAACATTCTAAGAAAATATTTAAATGAGACACCATTTCGTTCAATACATAATTGACATCTTCCTATCATCGACTGTCGCACGCTGATCCCGTGTGTATCCTGGATCAACATACATGCCGCTGCAGCTGTACAATACAAAATATACTTTGATATGCTGTAAGACAAAAGCTTAATGCTATTATAGCACGGCGGAAATTATGTCTGTCTTATTCTTATCAACTCCGTGTATATTGCATGACAGCAGCGATGGAATAGCAGATATAATCAAATAATAATATTAGGAGGCTACATTAGTGCAGATTCGTAACTTTTCAAACAACATTCAATATTCCTTGAATTATTATGGAATATTATTTCTGGAATATTGGAATATTCTTCAACATGCTATGGATATACATATTTTTGATAGAATATTCTGTGAATGTGCTGCTGGAGAAAAATGAAAATATTCCCAGAATATTCCATAAGGAATATTCCATGTGTATTCGGAATATGCACATAATGTTCCAGGATTATTCTGTTTAGAATATTCTCTGAATAAGATTAAGAAATATACCTGAATATCCAGGGAATATCCCAAAAATATATTCTATGAATATCCCATGGATATTGAGAATAATTCATGAAAATTTTCCAAAGATCCTATTACCACAGATTTCCATAGAAAAACGCCACCATCTTAGAAACCAGAAAATCATACCACATCTATTATACTTACCAATGTGGGTCGAAGATCATTTTTAGGATTTTGTTCTATCATCCATATAAGAGTTTGAGAAACATATTATACCTGTATATTTCATACAATGCCTTCAATCATTATGAAAAATCAACCTTGTAAAATGTAATTTATTTATATTGAAATGACCAAAATGCAGTTGTGCAATTTTGACAAATCTTATGAACAAGCTAGTGATAATTGATTTCCTAGGTAGTTTGAAATAATAGGGAATTCTCCAATAAAAAAGGAATGTAAAAGTAAATCTGGAATTTTTGAACTTTCAATCAAGGATTCCGAAATAATTGTATATCAAATATATTAAAATGAGTATTTTATTTTCAATTATCCATAAAAAACATATACAAATATAACTGAACATATACTTCATTAAATCAAAATATAACAAAATATCAGGTACTATGGTCCCTATTTTTAACTTTTCGCCATCTCCATCCTCTACTGGGATATATCTGGAAATATCATATATAAAATAAATTAATATTTCCATACCTCACCAAAACTGTTAGATATTCGCCAATTTGGTATATTGTGGATTGTTCTCCACAAACATTCAACAAGCATGCATTATGTATCTTACATTACTTGCAACACTTTCAAAATGAATAGAGTTAGCTTGAGAGTATTTGAAAGTAATGAAGTAAGTATTTAGTTGGTGAATAAATTTTGAATTGCTATTCGATTCAATCATCAAGAAAATAAGTTCTGTAATGAATTACAAAATTCAACTACCCTTGCCTTTTCAGCCTATCTTTCAACTTGGTCAAATGGGCACTGACCACAATTTCAATATCTTCCAATGTTGTTTCTTTATGGCATTGTATTGCTTCAGAAAATAACTCTAATGGATCAACTCAATCATGCAGTTGTTCCAAAAAACTTCATTATCACGCTCTAATCATTCAAGGGTTCCAACTGAACCTGGGATTTCTCCCAGAAAACCAAAAGAGAAACAATGACATACACAAAAGGCAAGCGCAAATTCTCAAACTTTGAAAAACATTCATTTGTTTATGACTATATTGGGATGAATGAAATTATTAAAATTGTAAATGATATGAATATTTACTTACGTGATGTATTGAAAGTGGAAGTTCAAATAATTATAAACTATTACTTTTTATGAGAAGAGATGCCTAGAATTTCAAACCAAAAACAGACAACTAGCAAACATGACGGCACATGGCGCATACACATATACACGCACACGCAACACGCAGACGCAGGAACGAAAACGCCTAAGTATAACAATCAAGCTATGTTTAGCAGACAGAAATGACTGACGGTGAGATTTTGATTGGATCTCATGATGTGCCTCGATATTGAGAACCAATCACAATTCGAATAATATATGTAATTATTTTTATTCAGATGAAAAATATTGTATTCCCATTGAAAATGAATCTTCAGGCCCAAGTGGTGAAAGTCATGGATTTTTTTTCATTTTAAGTACTTTTCTATATACAGTGTCCGTCATAAAGTTGGCTACATTTGTGAAAAAAAAATGTTTATTGAAATTTCTGAGAAACTCTAACGGCGGCATGTTTGTGCATGTCTGACAACTGAAAAATCCGTTTCGACTTATATCACGTTACCCCAGATTTGGGCGGGAATTAAAAAAAATTGTCTGTGGTGCCAAAAAATGGGTCAAATTGACAAGATATCATAAAATTTTATCGAGAAAATGTGTTTGGAATCCAACGAAAAAACCATGTACCAATTTTGAACCGGTTTGAATGAAAAAATCAAAAATATCATTTTATTCCTCTACTCTCACTAAGAAACATTGAACATTCTTATTTTACTCAGAAACAGCTTCAATAACCTAAATCACATGAGTTGGGGTCAAAACTAATCAAATATTTGTGGAATAGACATTTTGCGGAAGTTTCATTATGAGAACACGATTTAGTCTTGTCATTAGGTGTAGTCATGCCCAGTATATTGTTGCACATGAGCTTATTCAGTATTCCCATCCCGTAAATGAAATCTAAACCAACTTATATTTGTAATTTAAACTCAATAATACGTTATTTATTCTTGCTAAATTTAATATTGGTTAGTAAATTTGAACTTCAATATTCTTGAATTTTATAAGGCGGCACTGATCAACAAAACCATGTTGAAAAATGTTCGTCGGGATGTTTCCCAGAACAATTCTATATATGGAGCGCGGAGGTGGTCACTTAGAATAATGAAAATTTGTACATTGTTTGTTTCTTGAGTTTTTTTTTCCGCATCCATCTAAACAATACTGAATTTAATTAGGATAAATAATGTATTATCAAATTCTTATTACCGCAAAGTGTTTATTCCACAAATATTTGATTAGTTTCGACCCAAACTTATGTGATTCAGGTTATTGAAGCTGTTTCCAGTGAGGGTAGAGGAATAAAATGGCATTTTTGTTTTTTTCTATTCAATCTGGTACATGAGGTCCTCGTTGGATTCCAAACATATTTTCTCGATAAAATTTTTCGATATCTTGTCAATTTGACCCATTTTTCGGCACCACAGAGAACTTTTTTGAATTCCTGCCTAATCTGACGTCACGTGATATAAGTCGCAACGAATTTCTCAGTTGTTAGACATGCAGAAACGAACCGCCATTAGAGTTTTTCCCATAATTTCAATAACATTTTTTTATATGTAGCTAACTTTATGATGGGCACTATATATCACGCTCACTATAATTATGATTATTATTCATCGGAATACATATAGAAATGATCTTTGAATATTTCATGGATACGTAAAACAGAATATTTGATAGTGAATATTCCATGAACATTCGTACATGACTATTCCATGAACATTCCTACAGGAATATTATATGAGTATTCATACGGGAACATTTCAAAAATAATACTCCTGGTATATTCATCTGGGAATATTCCAGATATATTCCTTTTTGAATATTTCTTGAATGTGTCAGAAGCATATATATATATACAGTGCTTTTCAAAAGTCCCCTCCCCCCCTCTTATTTTTGGAACGATTATATATAAACAAGTGAAATTTGGAAACTGAATATTAAAAGTTATAAACTTCTCGACTAGTGATGATAGATGACGAAATCGTCAAAGATAACGTCACACCGCCCTTGTGACCAATAATTTCAAATGGAACCCTACGGCAAGCGACACCTCTTTCAGTAGGTATCGAAAAAACCTATTCAATGTTACTTATTTTGTTTGTGTTTATGGCAGTTTTATTGGCTTATTAGTGAACATTAAAATTCAAATTCCATTCAGTATGATATTAATTACAGACTTAAGAATCATTATCTACTCAAAGAAATTGCTCGAAGTGACCTCCATTTACATGTTGACAGTGAAATATCCTATTTTTAAACTCTTCTCGTTTGTATGCAAATGTGACTGCGGAAACAGCCTCACATACGTTGTTTTAAAACGTCAATATTGTCAGGTTCAGTCGCGTAAACCTTCGATTTGAGGTACCCCCCTTGAAAAAAATCCAAAAGTGTGAGGTCCGGTGATCAAGCTGGCCATTCCGTTGAATCTCGTCGTCCAATCCATCTACCACGATACTCCTCATCCAAATACCGTCTTACTGCACCCTGATAGTGTGGAGGAGCACCATCCTGTTGGAATGTTATTTTCAAATTGTCAAATTCCGAAATTTCAAGGATTAACGGTTCTATTGCGTTTTGCAACAGCTCCAGATAAACCTCACCAGCAAAATCAGTATTGAAAGAAAGAGGCCCAACGATGTGGTTTCCCAGGATACCTGCCCAAACATTCACCTTCTGGGGAAATTGGGTATGTGTTTCACGAAACAGGTGAGGATTTGCGTCACTCCAATACCTCACATTCTGTGTATTTGCATTTCCATGTAGATAGAAAGTACTTTCGTCACTAAAACAAATTGTTTTGACATAGTCTGGCTGTTGGTTAATTTTAGTTTCCATATTTTCACAAAATTCTAGTCTTCGGTCTGGGTCGTCGTCTGAGAGTTGATGAACCATTTTCAATTTGTATAGATGAAATTTGTTTTTTTCAACACCCTGTGTACTGTACTTCGACTGACTTCACGTGAGTTGTTGAAGAACTATTACTTCTGCCAGTATATCAATTTTTTCCTCATCAGAAATTTGTGGTCTGCCAGATCGTTTCGCATCATTAATACTACCCGTTGTTTCAAACTTACGAAGAAGCTCCCTCAAGTAAGTCCTCGAAACGAGGCGATCGAGAAACATCTTATTGAAAATGCGTTCTGCAGCATGAGTATTTTGTCCAGTTTCACCAAGAATTAAGATCGCTGCTACTTTATCACCTAAAGCACGTACCATTTCGCTTCTTGAACCACTCAAACGTTCGGCTCACAACAGTTTAACAAATTATTGAAATGTACAAAAATATTAAAGGTACCAAAAGCTGCTAAAACAGTTAAACGTTCGATCAACAATACACAAATTATTAAATAACCTGTGGTAGAAGTCCATTGTATCTCGAAGTGGGGTGGTATTATTTTACGAAGTAAAATGAGACGACTTCGAGTTTTTCTACTTCGTACAATTATTAAATGTACAAAAACTTGGACAATTACAAAAACGTCGAATTAGGGAGACTAGCAAAAACGTCAGCTTATTTAACTTATAACTATCCAGAGGCGGAGCTTGAATTTGGAATTTTAGTATTAACTGATTTAATTCATCACAGCTTTGCGTTTTTAAAAAGCGAGTTGCCAAAACTGCCATAAACACAAACAAAATAAGTATCATTGAATAGGTTTTTTCGATAGCTTTTGAAAGAGGTGTCGCATGCCGTAGGGTTCCATTTAAAATTATTGGTCACGATGGCCTTGTGACGTCATCATTGACGATTTCGTCATCTATCATCACTAGTAGGGAAGTTTACAACCTTTTATATTCAGTTTCCAAATTTCACTTGTTTATGTATAATCGTTCCAAAAATGAGAGAGGGGGAGAGGACTTTTGAGAAGCACTGTGTATATATATATATATATATATATATATATATATATATATATATATATATATATATATTAGCAATTCAAAATATATTCTCTCTGTCTGGGTTGTACAACAAAGTCACTGGCCTTTTTTTTTTCTGGAATAATAATAGTACCAGGAAATTCAATATTTTCAAATAATCAAAATTATTTTCTAAACAGGTTGTCCACCAAAAGTATAATTTCCAGGTAATTAATTATTCAAATATAATGATATAAAACATTAAATTAATACAAATTCAAATTTAATATCTGGAATTTAGTTCACGTGTCACATGGTACATTTTCGACTCATTTGATTGGCTGAGATGATAAAATAGTAGAGTAGTAACAGCCTATCGAATCGATAATATTTCCTTTATCACCACATGTTAGCCGGCAACTGTTTCTAATGAAAATTGTAGACTGTCAGTTTGACGTTGAGAAGTTTATTTCATCTGATTATTTTCATTATATTCTTTCGCCAAATATAAAACTCGTGCAATGATTATTCATCGGGGATGGCAGTCTTTGAAACCGATGAATTCTAATTCATTGACCCTAATTCGCTGCTATCACCAATGATAATCATTGCACTTGTTATATTACCCTCGATAATTCATTTTTCAGATATCTGATACTCAATTGTTTTGGCTTTTTATACGATAACTTCATCATTAATATTTTCAGTTAATGAATATACGGAGTGATTTATGAGGCCATGCCTAAAAGGTTTCTCAGTTTGTGATTGGATTGAGAACTTGAAATTCGGCATGCTGTCATAAATGATCATGTCCGTTCTACGTTAATTGAATATTTTATGTTCTACAGCAATACAGTGTGCCAAAAGTTGGTACCAACTTTTTTATTCCAAATGGAAACCCATTTTTCTCAAATGGTTTGAGTGGCCCTTCAATTCTGAGTTCAGGCAATCCAAGTTATGTTTACTTATCTACAATAGTTTTTAATATGTCGATTTTTTTGAAAAAATTTACCGCCGTAGTGGTTTACGAAAAAATATGTATCTCGCAAACCGTTCAAAGATAGGAAACCGAATTCAGGGAGCAGTGAGCTGGAAGTCCAAGGTTAACTTCTGATGTCCTATCGATGGTGTCATTTTTCACCATATGAATGTGGATTTTCCAATGTTGCATTCAAAAATTTTCAAAAACTCAACTTTTCTTTCAAATGACACCTACTACATTTTGAAAAAAAACTTCAGAGTGAGTTACTCACCCTATACCTGAATCAACTGAAAAGTTGAAAATAATAAGACCAAAATAATAAGACCAAAAAATTTTCTTTCATGTAAAAAAGCGTGACGTGCTTGATATCAGTTATTTCAATATCATTATGAAACGTGACTGAAGAGCACCCTACGTTTTTTACAAGCTTTCATTTAGTTTCACTTGTTAGCTCGTACGTTTGTTAGTTCGTTGGGGTCAAATCTTGCAAGTGAATTTTGACTTCTAGTCGTCCGGTTGATTTGAAATTTGGCAGTTGTTCATGATTCCGGTGAAAATGCATTATGGAGTTTTTGTTAGAGAAAAAACAAAGTGGAGGCTCCAAGATGGCGAAAGAGATTTGTTATTATGGTCCGATTCGATTCAAAATTGGTATGTGGGGGTTTTCTGGGTCGGAGATTATGATTTTTTTGTCAAAATTCAGAAATTCAAGATGGCGGACGAGTTTTGTGATTATGGTCTGATTCAATTCAAAATTGGTATGGGGGTTTTAGGAGTCGGAGATTATGGAATTTATGTCAAATATCATGAATTCAAAATGACGTTTCCAAAATGGCAGACGAGTTTTGTGATTAGGGTTCGACACGATTCAAAATTGGTATGAAGGGGTTTTTGGGGTCGGAGATAATTAAATTTTTGTCCAAATTCATAAATTCAAGATGACGGCTCCAAGATGGAGAACGAGTTTTGTGATTATGGTCCGATTCGATTCAAAATTGGTATGCGGGGGTTTCCCGAGTTGGAAATTATGAACTTCTTGTCTTAATTCATGAATCCTAGATGGCGGCTCCAACATGGATGACGATTTTTGTAATTATGGTCCGATTCGTTTAAAAATTTGTATGAGGGGGTTTTCGGGATCGGAGATTATGAAACTTTTGTCAAAATTTATGAATTTTTTCATTGGTTTTCATCAGTCCAATTCGATTCATAATTGGTATGCGGGGGTTTTCAGGTACGGAGATTATGAATTTTTTTATCAAAATTTATAAATTCAAGATGGTGGACTAGTTTTCTGATTATGGTCCTATTTCATTCAAAATGTGTATGTGGGGATTTTCAGGTTCGGAGATCATGAATTTTTTGTCAAAATCTATCAATTCAATATGGCGACAACTTCTGGATGACGTACGGGTTTTGTGATTATGGTCAGATTCTATTCAAAATTGGTGTGTGGGAATTTTTGGGGTCGGTGATCATGATTTTCCTTTCAGCTGAAAACTTACAGGAAAGAGACCCTGTGATAATGATGCTCCATTAGAAATGAACGGATTGAGGCAAACTAACGAAAAAGCAAAGAATAAAAACTGGTATCTGTTATCATTAGACAAATTTATATTCAACCTCAAATTCATAACATTTCAACTAGATGAGAGTTGATGTCTGAAATAATATTTGCGGGTGAATGGGGATAAGTCTACTTGATTCGTTGAAGTATAATTTTCAGAACTTTTTTATCAAGGGGAATATAACTAAATATAAAAAAAAACACAATTATTGTATGGCTATGCATACCCACTTTCATAGTTATAATGGGTTAATCTTTTATTGCGTAAAGTACAAATGAACAGAAATTACATTCGAAGCAAATATTTAAATGAGCCACCATTTTGTTCAATACATAATTGACATCTTCCTATCATCGATTGTCGGACGCTGATCCCTTGTGTATCCTGGATCAACATACATGCCGCTACAGTTGTACAATACAAAATATACTTTGATATGCTCTAAGATAAAAGCATTATGCTATTATAGCACGGCGGAAATTATATCTGTCTTATCCTGACTAACTCCGTGTATATTGCATGACAGCAGCGATGGAATAGCAGATATAATCAAATAATAATATTAGGAGGCTACATTGGTGCATATTCGTAACTTCCCAAACAACATTCAATATTCCTTGAATTATCATGGAATATTATTTCTGGAATATTGGAATATTTTTCAACATGCTATGGATATACATATCATACATAGAATATTCTCTGAATGTGCTGCTAGGGGGAAATGAAAATATTCCCAGAATATTCCATAAGGAATATTCCTTGTGTATTCGCAATATGCTCATAATGTTTCAGGATTATTCTGTTTAGAATATTCTCTGAATGAGATGAAAAATATTCCTGAATATCCAAGGAATATCCCAAAAACATATTCTATGAATATCCCTCAGATATTGAGAATAATCCATGAAAATTTTCCAAAGATCCTGTTACTACAGATTGCCATAAAACAAACTTCACCATCTTAAAAACCAGAAAATCATACAACATCCATTAAACTCACCCATGTGGGTCGCAGATCATTTTCAGGATTTTGTTCTATCATCCATATAAGAGTTTGAGAAACATTATACCTGTATATTTCATGCAATGCCTTCAATCATTATGACAAATCAACCTTGTATGGAATGACCAAAATGCAGTTGTGCAATTTTGACAAATCTTTTAAACAAGCTAGTGATAATTGATTTCCTAGGTAGTTTGAAATAATAGGGAATTCCCCAATAAAAAAAGGAATCTATTAATAAATCTGGAATTTTTTAACTTTTGGTCCAGGATTCCGAAATAATTGTATATCAAATGAATTAAAATGAGTCTTTCATTCTCTATTATCCATAAATAAACATCAACAAATATAACTGAACATATACTTCATTAAATTAAAATATAACAAATTATCAGGTACTATGTTCCTTTTTTTCCTTTTTGCCATATGCATCCTCTACTGGGATATCTCTGAAAATAGTATATATAAAATAAATTGAGTTTTTCATACCTCACCAAAACTGTTAGATATTCGCCAATTTGGTATATCGTGAATTGTTCTCCACAAACATTTAACAGGCATGCATTATATATCTAACATTACTTGCAACACTTTCAGAATGAAGAGAGTTTTGTGATTATGGTCAGATTCTATTCAAGATTGGTGTTTGGGAATTTTTGGGGTCGGTGATCATGATTTTTCTTTCAGCTGAAAACTTACAGGGAAGAGACCCTGTGAAAAAGATGCTCTATCAGAAATGAACGGATTGAGGCAAACTAACGAAAAAGCAAATAATAAAATAACCAATAAATAAACTTTTTAAAAATAAGCTTCCATTCAAGCCATGTACTGGAACGTATGAAATAAATATAAGTCATCGCTTACAATGATTTAATTATTTTTTGTTGAATTATTTGGTTTCAGAAACTTGTCGCGCGAATGGTAATAAAATTAATACTTCGACAAGTTGTTACTGCCCAACCATTCATTGTCCAATGGAATCAATTGGTATCTACTTTCATGAATACTTTGTGAAAATCGAAAACTTCGTCAAGTTCTTACTCACCAACTAATCACTGCCCAACCAAATCAATTGTAATCTTTTATGAATACTTCGCGCGACAAGCTTTTTGAAACCAAATAATTCAACAAAAAATAACAAAATCATTGTCAGCGATGACTGAAATTCATTTTATACGTTTCAGTACACGGCTTGCATAAAAGCTTGTCTTTTTAAAGTTTTTGCATCAGTTATTTCATTCTATTTAATTTTATAAAGAAGAAAATTTTCTGGTCAATGACTTCATTTTAATTATTTTTGACTTTTTTTCCTTATTGCCATATATGCGTGTTATTTTCGTTTTTCCAAACTATAATTTTATTGTTAACTTTTCATTCCATATTGCTCCAGAAGACCAGGAAAGACTAAGGGAGAAAAACTCTTCGATTGATTCATCCACAAGAGGAGGAAGGTATTAATAACTGAATTTTGTCGAATATGCTGAAAACTAGTAGCCACGGAAAAGTATCACTATTCAACTCCGGGCTCCATCATCAGATCAGCTCCATGATACCAAATTAAAGTATTGTCACCCAAATTACAAATACTTACCAAGTTTCGTTTCGATACGACAATCAGAAGTAGGTTAAAATTGATTTCCAAATTTGATTACATAGTTTGTTAGTTACAAGTGAAGCTAATAAAAGCGTGTTGAAAATCAAGTTATGCCTTATATTTGCTTTTTCAAGTATACCATGGAAACAAAAGACAATTGTAATAATATAAAATATTGATTCCTATTCAATTACACAAGACAAATTATTATCAAGTAACAAGAACAATAATGACCAAACTCTAACGTGAATGTTCAATACGACTACCGTTTTTGTTCGAACATTCTATTACTCTACTTTCAATAGATTGCGTAGGATTTCCAATTTCGTTGGCATCGAGATCGTCAAAAGTCTGTAAGACTCTAAGTTTTGAATAATGCATATTGCGAACTGATGAAGAATATACCAAATCTCTTATCCTACCACAAATTTAAGAATACAAAGGGGCGAGATCTGAAGATTTCGCAGACCACATAAATGATCCTCGATTTTATCACCAACGGTATTCTAACAAGGTTGTCAATTTGGTATACACTATTTTTGTATTCTGCAGTGGTCTCCCATCTATCTGGTATAATGAATGTGCATTCCTAGCCAGTGGCAAATTTCCAACAAATGTTTCCATCCTAATTTGGAGAATTGAAAAATACCTCCCACTATTCGAATTTCCATCGTTCATAAAATAGCGTACCTCTTGGTACATTTTCAACTTCGAGCATTATATGAAGTCTAGAAACTTTCCCAAAGTTATTTCTCAATTGTAAGAACTTCTTCCGTGCCATGCTTGGTGAGTTCGGTTATTTCGAATTCAACTCACGGAGAGTTGTAGCACAACTTCAATAATTCCCCATTTTCGAATGAATCTTATTTACGAATCAACATGACACGTTTTCATTTGACAAAATATCACCTTCTAGGGAATGCTTGAGTAATTTATATCAAAATTACAATTTATTCCGAATGGTGTTGAGAAAGATTGTAGGTTTTGGAAAATTTTTGAATACGACATTTGAAAATGGCCCAGTTCCGTTAACGTTAGAATTCTAGATTTAGTACTTTCTCCTGAAAATGTGAACAGTGGAGTGCTTCTCGACTCCGACTCACTGGTTAGAGCTGATATGCACCACCCTAGCTTAGTTGTGCATTTGAAACTTGACTGCGGACCTGAGTAGGTTTTCACATCGAATGCCTGACGTTATAACTTTCGTTTATTCGATTTGAATCTAGCATCTCAAAAATTCAATGCAATTAAACATGATATAAATCGTCAATGCCAAGTCAATAGAGCTAGCGAATACCAAAAATCTGATAATTAATATAAAAAAAAAATTCATTATCACAAATGTATTGAAAGCGCAAAAATCATTTCTATGTAGACCACTTCAGACACTCGCGGAGAACAATTAAATAAGACATCTATCTAAAATACTCGAAATTTATAAAAAAATCGGAAGACAAAGAATTCCCGTTGGTTTGGTTTTTTTATGAATAAAAAACCTCGTATTTCTGGACATGTGTTCATAGACGACCTTCAACTAACATCTATTGTCAATGCGTTTGCAAATCACTTCAGCAATGTTTATGTTTCCGATACGAATTCTCTGGATGTTAGCAATTTAGAACATACTATCGGCTCGAATCATACTCTGCATATCACGCATATTTTTGGAACTCTAGTTCTTGCAGCAGCGGAGAAGTTGAAAAAGAAACTGACATGCGTACCAGATAATATTCCCGTTACACTAGTAAAATCCCACGCGAAGGTCTCTTGCCGTCCTCTCCTATCGATTTGAAGTCTAAATCTGAGAACCGAAACATTCCCCAACATCTGGAAAATATTCTTTATTTGTCCTGTATTCAAATCTGGAGAAATTGGAGGCTCCTAACTACAGACCTATAGCGCTAATATCAGTATTCTCCAAACTATTCGAAGTTATTCTTTTTGATCTCATTTACTCTCCCTGTCAGTGTTCCAGTATGGCTTCATAAAATCTAAAAGGACAGTTTCGAACCTATGCACTTCCACTTAGTGAGTCTTCAACGAAGTTTCACATAATAAACTTTTACAAAAATTAGAAAATTTTGGTATATCGACTAACATCCAATTAATATTGAAATTCAACCTCAATGACAGATATCTATTTTTTGACTATGAAGGTGTGCAGTCATTCAACTTCGAAGCTCATTCAGAAGTACCTCAAGGATCTAATCTGGTGCCCCCTTCATTTATTTTTTTTAACAATGATATTTGCACTGCAGTCAAGTCCAGCAAACTCATTTTAGCAGATGATATGAAAATGATTACAGAAATATTGAAGATTGTTTTCGTTTACACGACGACTTGAATCATCTTCCTGAATGAGGCATTGAAAATAAGTTACTTTTGAATAATGAGGGATGTTAAATCATAAGCTTTTCTAGAAAATAAATTATCTACTCTTTTAATCAATTATGAGATCGATAATGGTGATCTACTTCGGGTGAGCAATTGCAAGGATTTGGGAGTAATATTCAAAACGCACATTGAAAAAATCATAACCAATGCCAACAGAGCTTTGGGATCCCTCATACGAAATTGTAAAGAGTTAAAAAATATCAAAGCGAATCAATCTGATTTGTTGAAAATATAAACAGGATGTTCATAAAATCAGATGTGGAATCATCTGCGACTGTAAGATAAACGAAGAAGTAGTTGTTTTCTGTTAGACATTCACAAAAAATAACTTCATTTTAATCGTGGATTTTTCTATTCACAGAAAAATATTTTTATCAATATTCAATTGAGAATGTTTCCTTCTTCGATACGAATCAATCTGTTCATTATTGCATAGTTCGTAGCAAGTTGGAATACTGCAGTGCAGTTTGGAACCTAAGTCAACCCAAAGCAATATCAGCTCTAGAAACAGTTCCAAAAAAAATCCTTAAATTTTTGTTATCGGTTACGATTCACTACTAGCAGAGTTTGCATTTGCTAGCTTGAGATAACGAAGAGAAATTGCAGACATGATATTTGCATACAAATTGATCAATAATCACATAGATTCAGCGTTCCTTCTGTCTCTAGTAAATTTTAATGTGCCTCATATCTTGTCTAGGTCTAATCTGATTTTTTGAATGTGCTAAATTCATAACATCACTTCAAAAGTTCGATATCATCTATGTGTAGAAGGCTAAATATTGTTTCGTCAGTGGATGTATTTTGTTTTCAAATTTAAAACATTTCATAAAAAACTACATGCTCTCATACCAAATCGGCTCCATTTATTTCATATTTTTTCTTGGTTCTTCTCTATTTATATAAGTAATTGCTTCTCTTGCCTTCATTTTTCCACTGATCTGATCATTTCCACCTACTACCCAAATTGTTATCTTCATATACTCCTGTGATTAGGCCTGGCCTGTTGGATGTATCATGTTTAACCCTGCGTTACCCGCACGGTGAGCGCGGCGCTCACTTTTTTCTCAAATTTGCGATAATTTACACAATTGTGCAACAATGAACGTATCCATCTAGGTAATCCTAAGAATATATTTCCCAAGTCAGTCAGTCTCGCGTAGGCTGTAACAAATGTTTGTAGTGTCATTTGATATTTGTTTGAAGTAATAAATGAGCGATCCGCTCACTTGCGGGTAACGGTGGCAGTATATTTTTGGTAAGTTTCATAAAAAAATGGAGTAGAGTGGGGAAATATAATTGTTATATTTAATAATTTTTTAGGGCGATTTGAGTATTAATTATTATGATAATGGATTCAAAAGAGGAGGCAAGGCTCTCGAAAATATTTGAAGAGCTGGAACAAGAAGATTTGCTACATATGCAAAATCAGATTCCAGAAGAGGTTCTTGATGATGAAGAAAGTGATGAAGACTATGTGGAAGAAGAACTTCATCATGATACAGACTCAGAAGTGTCTGCGCATGAATCAGATGACCCAAATTTCCGCCGTTGGTCACAAGATGGTCCTAATTACGTGGGGAAAGATGGACAAACTCTTTGGAAAATTCACCATAACGTGAAATACAGTCGAACAAAGACTCAAAATTTAATTACAAAGTTACCAGGTGTCAAACCACATGCAAAAAATACTCTATCTGTCTATGAGACATGGAACATGATAATCACTGACCAAATGATTGAGGATATTGGTACATTTACTAACATATACCTCCAAAGTATTCGTAACAAATACTCACGTCCTCGAGATGTTCTGGATACCGATTTTGATGAAATCAGAGCCATGTTTGGCATATTATACATGGCAGGGGTTCTCAAGTCGAATCATATCAGTTCAGCTGATATATGGAATACGGATTCAACTGCTCCAGAATTTTTCAGAATGGTAATGTCGAAGAATCGATTCTATCTACTTTTACGAGCTCTTCGATTTGACGACATTAGAACAAGAGTAGAAAGAAAAACGTGGGATAAATTGGCACCGATGAGGCAAGTATTCGACATGTTCCAAGGTAATTGCCAAGCTTGCTATACACCAGGTGAAGATTGCACAATAGATGAAATGTTGAAGTCTTTCCGGGGTAGATGCAGCTTTCGGCAAAATAAACCAAATGAGCCGAGTAAGTATGGTATCAAAATTTTTTCATTAGTTGACAGCCGTGTTTTTTATACCATAAAGATGGAAATCTACGCAGGAAAGCAATCGGCAGGCCCATTTAGAATGGAAAATGATTCAAGAAGTGTTGTACTTCGCATATCCCAGCCAATCCACAACTCGAGACAAAATATAACTTGTGACAATTGGTTCACGTCAATTCCGTTGGCTATTGAGTTACTCAAGAATTATATACCCACTTTGGTGGGGACCCTTCGAAAGAATAAACGTCAAATTCCACCTTTGTTTGAAGCAACCAAACAAAGACCCATTTTCAGCAGTATATTTGGTTTTGGACAAGATTGCCTGCTAGTGTCATATGTTCCGAAAAAAAACAAAAATGTCTTACTTTTGTCTATTCTTCATGAGGATGATACCATCGATAAAAGTACAGGCGATGCTTGCAAGCCTGAAGTGATTACATATTATAATCGAGATAAAACTGGAGTAGATACTGTAGACCAACTCAAATCTATTTATTCTGTTGCCAGGATTACCTGCAGATGGCCTCCGAAAGTATTTTTCTCAATGCTCAATATTGCTGGTATGAATAGGTTCATTATTTTTTGGTCAAATAACGTACATCTGAATAAGACGCGACGACTCTATTTGAAATCTTTGGCAAGCGAGTTGGTACAAAACCACATGAAGAAACGTCTCAATCAAAATTTGCCATCACTACTAAGTTTGCAAATAAAAAATTATTTAGGAATCCTTCCAATAGAGGAAGAGGATAATAACCCAACTGTGCCCCAAGGAAGACCAAAGTGTACATATTGTCCAAAAAAGAAGAATCGAAAGACAAGTGTTAAATGTGCCAAATGTCAATAACCCATTTGTACGGAACACACCGTTACCTATTGCACTCATTGTGTTCAATCTTATTCGGAGTAAGGACTATAATAGCAATACTTCTCATTGCTTTTTTGTCCGATTTCCGTTTGTTAATATTTTAATTTTTGTTTTTTTTTTCAGATTTACGTAATGAAATAATATTTGTTTATGTTATTGAATATAGATTATTTCATTTTTATACTTAAATGAAGTTTTTTCCCCATATTTGCGTCATTTTATGCAATAATCTAAGGTTATAGGTAAACATGAGCGCAGTGCTCACCCGCGGGCAATGGTGTCATTATTTGTACCGCGGGTAATGCAGGGTTGAATGAAATTAATAAACAAGAAAAATCCAAGAGAGACTTCTGGGGAAGGTAACGTGAGGAAAAAGAAAGTACTCAAGCGTGTGTCAGACTCCAAAAAATCCTCCGAAAGGACATATATCGAGCAATACACTTTCTCAAAAATGGAGGAGAAATATCACCAATATAGGATGGGAAACTATGAAGGAACTTCTCAGGGTTCACTTCCCTAGGGCTCACATAGTACAGACGCCGGATAATGAAAGTGACCTATGACATAAGTACATAGGCAATAAGGTCATTTGAATCATTCAAATCACCGGGACCGATCAGGATTCAGCCAGTACCAGTGCAGAAGGGAACGGACCTACTGCATAGTAGGCTCTGCAAAATACTGAGGGGCAGTCTGTCTCTGAGATACATACCAAAGCCATGGATGAAAATGAGGATGATTTTCATACCAAAACCTGGACAGAAAACGGCAAAGTCCCTGAAATCCATAAGTGTCATGTCCTGTGGACTGAAGTCCCTGGATGAACTGATCGATGGACATCGAGGGGAAAGTACACTGGTAGCAAGTCCACTGCATCAGGGAAAATATGCTTACAGAACCGGCCTTCCAATGGACACAGGGCTCCAAAAACTAGTAGAGAGAGAGTGGAGAATACACTGGAAAACAAAATGGCAATAATAGCGGCCTTTCTTGGTATGAGAAAAGCTTTTAATAACACCTCTATAGACTCTATCATCAGGTCTCTCAGACGGCAAGATATGGAGGAACGTCGCGTGGCCTGGATATACTCAATGCTTAGGAACAGGATGATACACACAACCCTAATAGAGGGGTTGTGGCAAGGGCGGCCAGAGGATGTCCTCAGGAGTTTTCTCTCCAGCTCTGCGGAATCTGGTCATGGACAGATGAGTGTAGTCGCTGAAAGAAAAACGTCATTGAACCTTTGGGTACGCTGACGATATAGTCGTCCCAGAACAGGAAATATTCAACAGCACGGTCAGGGATCGCATCCAATAGGCCCTAAACTTGGTCACAGGACTTGAAGGGATTGGACATCAACCCTCAAAAAGCCACCATAGTAACATTTACTCGAAGACGGAAAATAGAGGATGAGGATGAGGACCCTCAAAACTTTGAGAAAAAACTATACAGAGCAAGGGAGAGGTCAAATATCTCGGGGTGATACTGAACCCGGAATTGACCTGGAACATCTGATGAAAGTGACCAGAAAAGCGGAGACTACATGTATTGTGGCAAAACGCACTTCAAGGATGAAATGGGGGTTAAAACCACACATGGTACGATGGGTATACAACATGTCACAGATGCAACAACTAAGTGCTGAAACCAAACTAGACAAGGTGCAAAGACTTGCCTGCATAGGTATCATATGGGCAATGGAATCAACGCCCAGTGCAGCCATGGAGATAGTATGGTATTGCCTCTCGTCCACTTGATGATACAATAAGAGTCAAGTCTAGGTACTTTCCGACGGAGAAACACACTGGACAACATAGACGTTGACAGTACACATGAAGATCATGAGCATTGTAACCATGGACGTGCTAGACCTGATATCGGATTACATTGTGGAACGATTTTCCTTTGATAAGTCATACGTGGTTTCAATACCATATAGAACTGGTTGGAACAACACAGAACTCAACACAATACTACAGGGCAAGGTCTGTTACACAGACGGGTCAAAGATGGAGAATGGTGCGGGAGCAGGAGTGCATTTCAGAAACCCAATGACTGAGTTGAGGTACTCACTGGGTATTCGTATTTCGAACAGAGGTCTATGAAATCTTTCAATGCTTGAAGGGGAATAATAGCAGGGCAATAATACAGAAACAGATCTACATTCTCTTAGACAGCCAGGCGGTACTGAACCCTCTGATCAGCCAGGAAGTGGCGTTCCAACTGGTATGGACCTGCAAAGAGAAAATGACAGTTCTGGCATATTGAGACCGCGTCAAGCTGAATAATTTCCAGGACATCAGGGATTTGTGGGCGAAGGAGATGCCAACGAAACGCTAGAAGATGATCGTAAAATGAACCAAGTCCGGGACAGACCCTTGGGGTACCGAAGTTCACGGTACGAGCGTCTGTAGAAGACTGGACCCAGGAAAAAATAAACAGTACTGGATTGACATTTCAGGCAGCATACACGGGAAATAATACATCGAAGGCCCGTGCCCAAAAAAAAACAGCAGGTCTGTTAACTTCACACAGGTAACAACTAGAAATCATTACGGGGTTCGAAACTGCAAATACGCCAGTAAAAAAGGACCTTGATGAAATGGGACTGTTCAATGGCGACCTCACATGCAGATTATTCGGCAAGGAACCAGAAACAGTATCACACATACTGTGCAACTGTGAGGCTATGGATTGCAGAAGAGAGTCAATATATGGGCAACCAATTGGTGAACAGAGATGGTACGTCACATATTCAATGAAGGACTTGTACACACTTTTGCAGGGCACGATATTACCAGCAGGCCCATGTGTCGTCGAATGTGAAGTTCTCATTGGGTAACGCGGAGGTAGAGGGGGCACGTAAATCCCAGAACTCAGTGATGCCCACACTGCCTTGCCACTGTAGGTATCCACAAAAAAAATCCTCCATTCCCCCCCACCTCCCAAAAAAATTGTTTCAGAAGTATGACTGCATTTTTTATCAAAGATACATATTCATTGCATGATCTTATCAAATGGTGAACTCTTACGTCTCCTTGAGTTGAACATCGCGTTTTGAAAAACTTCATGCTTATTTGATGAATAAGTACATTTCGTGTCCCCATATCACGAAGGAAACAATATTACCTCCAATTTCCAATCCGTTTCTACTTCCTTATAGAGGTTTCGCTTCTATGTTCTAAAGAGCAATAACAAATTGCATAAAATGACCAAAAAGGATTTCTTCTTGACAAATTACGGTCCTTCAGTAGTATCGAAAGTATTCCTCAAAGGAAAAGTGATTTGAAGGGGAATTAATTCGCTTCGTTTGAAGTAAGATTACTTCAATTTGTCTCTTTCGGGGTTCTATGAGAGAAAATCCATGTGTTGGGAGTGAATTCAAATAGTTCATTTCATTTAGGAAATGAATGTTTCGATACATTCGAGAATATCTGAAAAATGCAAGCAGTTTATACCTGAAAATCATGTGAATCGTTACGGCAGTTTTTCATTATGAGATACTTATGAAAATATGAAGAGATGGGTTGCATTTGCAAAATTCAATCCAATGTTAACCTTAACAATATTATAACAGAAAAAACTGAACAATATAGAGTGCCATTGTCAACAAACGTATTCCAATTGAAATACAATCAAACATACGAATTCACCTGGTAGTCAATTTTCAGAATCTTGGAAACTAATTTTCTAGACAAAATATCATTTTCTATCGATAACTTGCTATTCTTCAGTGGAACATCTCTATTCAAAATTGATGGAAATATTCAATAAAACAAATATGATTCGTTGGCGAGTAGAGTTCGAATTCGAGATATTTGTATTATCCGAAGAGTTTTTCTCAAGTAATCCTCAAAATGCCCATTTTACCATCGACTATGTGATTATTGGCTCTAGTTATTGGAGAATCGTGTTGTAACGATATGAGCTTGAGATTGAGAGTGACAACCGCACGCGTTTCCATGTGAACATAAACATAACATAAACATTAAAGCGAATGTTGTGATCAAGATTGTCATATTCGCTGCTCAGTCCACATGTAGCATACATCATTTCTCACAACAAGTGCTCTAAAGGTCCAATCCAAGTGGAAATCAAACAATCACAGAAAAAAAGTACATGATAATATATCAAAAAGAGAAAAAAGTACTATCAAAAGGGGTGGGATATGCAACCCTTGTTTCATGTTTCACCAGAACTTCACAACGAAACAAAATTAAAAAGTGTGTGTTGAAAAGAACGATTCATTGCAAAATTTCTGAAACTTCTGTGTTGTATCCGTAAAACAATAGTTTTCTAATGAAAAAAAAATACAACATTGTACATCAACGGATCTTCTGTAAATGGAATCGAAAAAATCTAGTAGGTGGCTGTCACGTTTTGTTTGCACAATTCGTGACTTCAATCGTAGTATTTTAAAATCAAAATCATCTAGTAGGTGGCTGTCAAGTCACTTTGATTCCTATGTGGTAGTTGGAAGTTCAATTGTGTCTATTAAATCTTCAATATTGATAATTACACTTACGCTGAAATTTCCGATATGCATTTTATGTATGGTCGTGCCAATGGGAATTCTTTGGAAGCTAGACGGCTCTATGCAGAGATGTATCCTCAGCGCGTGATACCTCATCACACAATTTTTGCACATCTTCACCAACGTGTCTATGAAAAAAGAACTTTTCAAAAACGAATAACTGATTGTGGTCGTACACGAGTTATGAGAACGGTGATACTAAAAGAAGAGGTTCTCAATATGATTGAAGATCGTCCGGGATTTAGTACAATACAAATTGCTAACACACTCATTGTAAGCAATAAATCAATCTGGAAAATTTCAAAAGATCACCTTACCATATTCAACGAGTCCAGGCACTTTTGCCGCGAGGTTTTCCCCATCGAGTAGACTTTTGTCAATGGAGTCTTCAATAATTACCCAAAATGTTCAATTTTTAGAGAACGTAATATTCATTGACGAATCCAACTTTCCACGGCAAGGTATTACAAATTTCCATAACAATCATATATGGGCCGGAGATAACCCACATGCAATTCAAGAAGGTCGGTATCAATATGAATTTTCACTCAACGTGTGGGTCGGAGTAATTGGTGCAACCTATACGAATTTTCTCCAGGAGCAGCTTCCCATTTTACTTGAAAATGTTCCAGTAGCTATTCGACCACGAATGTGGTTGATGCACGATGGTGCTCCTGTCCATTTCAGCATAACTGCTCGTCAGTACTTGGATGGGCAGAGCAGAACCTCAACCTTTGCCTTCCAGATCTCTGGACTCAAACGTCAAGGACTTTTGCATCCGGGTTCAGCTGAAATCCTTGGTTTATACGACCCCCATCGAATGTGTGGATGATTTGAGGAATCACATCATTATAGCCTGCGAAACAATCCGAAACACACCAGGAATATTTCATCGTTTGCGCCAGTCTATGAGACGAAGACTTTATTCCTGTCTATTGGTTGGAGGTAATAATTTCGAGCAGTTCTTATGAGTCCGTTCCGTTTGATCTTTAATATTCTATCAAAACAAAACATAGTACTGGTACATGCCCACATTGAAAGTTTGAACAAGCGGTATAATTCCAAAATAAAACGATTGTAGTCACAAGTTGTGCGAACAAAACGTGACAGCCACCTACTTGATTCTTTTGATTCCATTTACAGAAGATCCGTTCATGCATAATGTTGTATTATAGGGAAACTATTGCTTTTACAGACACAATACAGGAGTTAAAAAAGTTTTGCAATGAATCGTTTTTTCCAACACATATTTTTTAATGGAAAAATTTTGTTTCGTTGAGAAGTTCTAGTAAAAAATGGAATAGGGGTTGCATGTTCCACCCATTCAAAGGATCACAACAACATTAAAAAAAAAATCTCGAGTAGCATTTCCATTGGTAGAGCAGGCCCATAAAATGCAATTTCTTCAAGTTTTTTTATTCTCATTTTAAGAAGCGTGTAACTTTTTGAGTGAAGGCCTAAAAGCTTTAGTTTACATGAAAGACCCCCTCAAAGCGTTCGCACTTATTTGGTTACTCATTGTATATGGTAGGTCATAGCAGTATTTTCGAGAAAGCAAAAAATGTTCAAACAGATTTCTCAATTGAATATGGGGATAACCATGTAGAAGATTCACTAGAATTGGCTGATTTATTCAACAACGAGCACGACGGAGAAAAACAGATATTCATTTGCAATTTGTTATCAAAGATCAATATTTGTTGTCACCAGAGCTCGAAAAACAATTTTTTGAATAGTGAGGCAGAACCGCGAAAATCCAGTGATATATATATATATATATATATATATATATATATATATATATATATATATATATATATAAAAGAATATGAAAAGTTCATCAAATGGATGGAGGAGCAAGAGGTATCACATATGAATGAACTTCTTGTTAGTAATATTTTATTTGATGTTACAAGGTACTCCTGTCAGATCAATAACAAAAAATTTGTCGATTTGTTGAGAATATAAACAGGATGTGCATAAAATCAGATTCATTCTTTTGAGTTAGGGCCGTTTCAGAATATCTATCAGATGTAGTTCAATGTCCAGCAAGGATTTAGCCGGGGAAGTAGTTGTTTTGTGTTAGACATTTACAAAAAAAAACTTCATCTTAATCGTGGATTCTTCAATTTACAGAAAAATATTTCTATCAATATCCAATTGAGAATGTTTCCCTTTTCAACAAAAATTTGTCATTAAGACTTCATGTTTCTCGATTTGTTGATGTTGCCATGGTAACTTTAAAAAACGCGCGTTTTTTTTAAGTTCGATTTGAATACGCTGAGGCGTGCTTCAAATGGGTAGAATGGGGCACCAATAGAAAAAAAAATATTTCCAGCAAAATCTCCGTGGAATTTGATTCCTCACCACCAGTCGTGACAGTTTCGATCTTTTTCTCTGTCTCCTAGAAATATTTTTTTTTGCATAATAATCCATGCATTTGCTTTCATTGCATCATAAATGGATAAAATATCTTGTTATGTATTTGCGTTTATACAGTCCCGTTTCGGTACATACTGCTAACGAATCCAAACCAAATCCGACGAACTCCGACCCGGCCTCGGGCTTGACAAGGTTTTGCTATGTCAAACTGTCTGGGAGGGTCAGGACGCACACGGGACGAAATAATGGCCGGGTTCGGAAAAGCGATAAAATGAAGATTTTTACACTGATTCAGTTCCATCACTGAGCGTGTAGGCGGCACTTCCACTGGATATGTATTTGATATATAATGCCATGCATTTACCGACGAATACCAACCCGAAATTTGGCAGCAGCGCCGCTAATGTATTGACAAAGTTTCAGCAGCAAGTCTGAACCATATTGTCGATATATTGTAATTTTGGATTATTTGAGGATACTTTCATTCCACGGAAAATTATATTTGGAAGACTTGTTTGTTGACAGCTTTTTCACTTTATTCTTAAAGATTTTCCTACAAATGAAAATTGAGCAATAAATGGATATTTTCATAGTTCAGCTTCTAAAAGCTTCCATTTAACTTGCTCCGTTCATATATCTGTCTTTCCGGTTCAAAATTTGTAAGTGAATTTTGACCCCCTTTTAGTCGTTTGATCAACTCGATATGTGGCAACTGTTCATAATTCCAGTTAAATTTTTGTTAGAGGAAAAACAGAATGGCGGCTCCAAGATGACGGGCGAATTATGTAATTATGGTCCGCTTCTATTCAAAATTTGAATGTGGGATTTTTTGGGGTCGGAGATTATGACTTTTTTTACGAAATTCATAAATTTAATATGACGGCTGGAAGCTGACGTACGAGTTCCGTGATTATGGTTCGATTTTATTGAAAATTGGTATGTGTGGGTTTTTGGGTTCGGAGACTATGCATTTTTAGGTAAAATTCCTGTATTCAAGATGGTGGACGATTTTTGTAATTATGGACAAGTTCTATTCAAGCTTGTTATGTGGGGGTTCTTAGGATTGGAGATGTCGGACGAATTTTGTGATTATGGTCTGATTCTATCCGAAATGGGTGTGTGAGGGGATTATGATCTTTTTGTGTTAGTAGATTATGATCTTTTTGTCCAAATTCATGAATTCCAGATGGCGGGCGAGTTTTGTGATCATAGTCTGATTCTATCTGAAATTGGTGTGTGGGGATTTTTGGGGTCGGAGATTTAAAGTTGTTTTTTCTTCATAAATTCAAAATGATGGACATGTTTTGTGATTGGGGTCCGATTATATTCAAAACTGGTATGTGGGGGTTTTAGTGGTCGGATATCATGGATTTGTTATCAAAATTCACAAATTCAAGATGGCGGACGAATTTTGCTATTAGGTTGGGACATGAATTCTTTTTATTGAATTATTGCTTATCACCTTGGAGAGGAAGCGTGACGTCACAGTACTGTTGAGCCCGTTGATCCTCTCTTCTGCAGTAGGCAACGAGCAGGTGTTGCTGCAGCTAATATTGCGAAGTGTTTATTGTTCGCGTCGTTATCAATATTCGTACTGTAATTTTCAAAATGCCTAATCCAAAACCGAGTTATTGTTGGTGTTATGGGCCTGGTTCTGAGAATTCATTAAAAAAATCGCAAAAATTATATTTTCGCGTATTTTCCCAAGAAAAAAGGGGAAAAAGTGGTTTTGTGTTGCTCGTCGAAAGTACATACCAACAAAAACACAATTGTTCTGCTGCGAGGATCATTTCATTGTGAAGGACGATATGGAAAACTACATACCGTTTTCATTCACGGGTACTGCAAGAAAATTGAAAGAAGGCGTTCTACCCCACATTTTCAATGAACAATTACAATGAGCAGCTTGATGCAAATTTGAGACTGTAATTTGACCAGATCGCAACTTATGCCTCAATGAACAGTCGTTTTGAGGCCTACCCGGAAGTTCTACTAATTCACACAATTTTTTGTCAAAAGAGTGCTCGCGAAAATAATAAATTCATCAGCGGAAGTTCGATTCGATTTTTTGAATTCTATCACGATTTGATCAATAGACAAGCGCATGATTTCACGCTCTTTGATATTATAATAATATCGAGTAAACTCCTGAGCTGTCACTGAAAATTCGCGTAAAAAGTATTTTTCTGCATCGTTCGTGTGAGGCGCAGAAACAACAGCAGAATTGTCGAATTCAGATAGGACTTTCAGGAATTTTTTTGTTGTTCCTACTGTGGATAAAACGGCAATAGCACAGTACTTCGGTAACAGCAGATTCTTCGTTCCGGTGGTATAACCACATTGAAAAAAGCTATCGCATGTTTACAATTCCCTGAAAACAAAAAAGGGCCGCTGCTTGGAAAATGTTACAAAAGTTACTGACAAGTTTTATGGATTTTTAGGTAGCTTCCGACAGCGTAAAAAAAATAATGCAATAAATGCTTAGTTGTGAATTTCCAAAATTACGTGAATAAATAAATATGGATATACTCACACTCTACTGTTAGTGAAAATAAATAAATATTTTATGTAATTTTGCATAGTTCTGAAGTACTAAAAAGCACAAAATGAAATAATTAATAGAAAACCTTTTTAAAGACAAGCTTTTATTCAAATGAACTGAAAAGTTTGAAATAATTGCTTTGGATGTGTGACGTAGGTTATTCCTTGAGTTATAGATTCAATAGCTTGTTGCGCAAAGTTTTCAGTTCGAATACAAAAGCTACAAGCTTTTGAATCCATAACTCACTGAATAACCTACGTCACACATCCAAAGCAATTATTTTAACTTTTTAGTGCATTTGTATAAAAGCTTGTCTTGAAAAAGATTTTTCATTAATTATTTCATTTTGTGCTTTTTAGAATTGAGTACGCCTTAATCTAAGCATTTATGTTAAAGCATCGTTATTATGAGGCCATTTTTCCTGTAAGTAGCTATCTAGTCCTTCAACGAGGAGACCATCCGCCATCCGCCATCTTGAAGTTGAATTTTGATTAAAAATCAATAATCCTGGGCTAAATTTATAATTTCCGACACCATAAACCTCGACAAACTAATTTTGAATCCAATCGGGCCATAATTAGGTTGGGACATCATGGGAAAAATCAGTATAAAACAACTTTCATTACAGAGATTGATCACTGAGTTTCAAGATGTTTTTTGAACATATTGGTGGGCTAGTAAAAGTGTCTATACGAGATCATAAGAATTCATTGATCTCATCAAAAGAGAGGTATTGTAGTAATTGCTATTGAAAGCTTTCATATGCAAGACTAGTCTATTTCTTGTTATGGTGGTATTGCAATTAATTGAATATTCTGAGATTATATGGTTAGCGTAAACGAAAAATATATTGGAAATTCCCCTCCGGATGAATAGTCGTTCAAGTTTGTGAAATCTGAGGTTTTCAGCATTTTATTCGAGATTACGGTGGCAAAAAATCTGGAGTTCAGATGTTTCATAATTTTTTTCTGGACATAGTCGATACGTGAGATGTATTTGTCATAAAGAGGGTTCCATATAATCAAGCTTGAATTCCAATATAGGTATTACATTGTCACAACATAGAGATGACTTTTGAATTTAATTCGTTGGTATTTCTCAGGATGGAGCCGACAGCCTTCAATGCCTTCCTAACGATAACTTCAACATGGCTTTCAAACGGGAGTTGTCTTATCCAGGATGACCCCTAGGTCTTTTACCTCCATCTTCGGATTATGGTATCTGTTTATTAATATAAAGATTTGTTGTTAAAGGAGTTGAACACCCTGATAAGAGAATTTGGAAACATTTCTGTAAATTGAAAAAGAGCCTATTAGTTGTGGAGTATTTTGAAAAATGATTAAGATCATTCTGAAGGTCTAAGTAGTCCAGGTTGTCTTTGATTCCTTTGTAAATTTTAAGATTATCCACGTATGATAATACTTTAGATGCAATTAAATATTTTTCTATATCACTTAGAAAAATACTGAGTAGTAAGGGAACTCTGTGTGATCCTTGTGGTACACCTGTAAAATTAATGTTTCATGCGATTGAGAGTTATTCAAGGCGATATATTGATATCTGTCAGAAATATAAGAGTTTAGAAGCTTCGATAGATTACCATGTACACCAATATTTCAAAGTTTTGTCATCAGAGTTGGATGATCTACTTTATTGAATGCCTCGGAAAAGTCGGTGTACACCGCACACATTGACATTCCATGTTTTATGGAGTTGTGAATATCTTGCACAAACGGAAAGAGATAAGTAGGGACACTTCTCTTCTTGTTGAAGTGTAATGTTATGAGGTTACAAATATTATTCCATATTAGTGAGAAAAATTGAGATGCAAACAATTGAACTGAGGATCTCAGTTGATAATTACCGATAGAAAAACCTTTTTAAAGACAAGCTCTCATTTGAGCCCTGTACTGAAATGTATAAAATGGGCTTAAGTCATCGTTGACAAAAATTTAATTATTTTTTGAATTATTTGGTTTTGAAAAGTTTTTGTCGCACGAAGTGATCATGAAAGTAGGTAACAATTAATTTGATTGGCAGTAAGTAACAACTTGTCGAAGTATAAATTTCATTACAATTCGCACGACAAGCTTTTTGAAACTAAATAATTCACCAAAAAATAATTAAATAATTGCCAGCGAATACTTAAACTCATTTTATACATTTCGGTACACGGCTTAAATGAAAGCTTGTCTTCAAAGAGGTTTATTTTGGTTATTTTATTTTTTGATATTTATTTGGTTCGCCTGAATCTTTTCATTTCCAATAGATCATTGTTATTACAAGGTCCTTCTCTTGTAAGTTTTGAGTTGGAAGAAATCATAATCTTCGGCCCCAAGAACTCCCACACCAATTTTGCATAGAGTCTGACTATAACAACAAAACTCGCCCCTCATCCTGAAATCGCCGTCTTGGATTCATAATGTTCGAAATTGAAAACTGCCACATAACAATTTTGAATAAAATATGACCATAATCAGAAAAGCCCATCTTGGGGCTGCCATCTTGAATAACGAATTTCAACAAAAAATTCATGAGCTCCGACACCCAAAACCCCCGCATACCAATTTCAAATCGATCGGACCATAATCACATAACTCGTCCTTCATTTTGGGGCCGTCATCTTAAATTTATGAATTTTGACAAAAAAAATATAATCTCCGACCCCAAAAACTCCTACATACCAATTTGTCCGCCATATTGGAGTCGCCATTCCAAATTTATGAATTTTGAGGAAAAATTCGTGATCTCCGACCCAGAAAACCCTCACATACCAATTTTGAATCAAATCGGACCATCATCACAAAACTCGTCCTCCATCTTGGGGCCGCCTTCTTGAATTTATAAATGTTGACATAAATTTCATAATCTCCGACCCCGAAAACCCCCACATACCAATTTTGAATCAAATCGGACTATAATCACAAATCTTCTTCGCCATCTTAAAGCCGATATCTTGTGAAACTAAATAAAAGCTTGTAACAAACATTGAATACCCCAAAATGACAATTGTTCATTCGGCGACTGAATTAGACAAAAGTCAAGTATACAAAATTGAATGAAAGTGTTTGGCGAGTTAATTGTCCTCTCGTATTTGTATTGTGAAAATAAAACATTACATGCCCAATTTGATCATATATCATGGGAAAAGAGCGACAACACTGCCGGGTCTGTATACGTAGATTAAATGTCGGAAATTGTATGTGATGGTTTGAGAACGCGCTAAAATATAATGGGCTCGTAAACGTGACATGAACTATACAATTAAAAATTTGTTCACCTTTTTCTACCCCTCTCAGTTTCAGTTATTTTTGGAGGTTGTAAATATATATATATATATATATATATATATATATATATTATATATATATATATATATATATATATATATATATATATATATATATATATATATATATATATATATATATATATATAATATATATATATATAAATACCAAATGCTAATCCATTAAAAAAAAAAATCTTTTCAAATAACATTTTTACAATAAATCGTTAATGAGTCGAAAAATCTATAGAAATTGTCTTACCTTCCAAACCTTGGAACAATTTTTTTTTTCAATATTCAAATTCTCGACTATAATAATTTCTTAGCAATATCACACATATATATATATATATAAATATATATATATATATATATATATATATATATATATATATATATATATATATATATATATATATATATATATATATATATATATATATATATATATACAGATATAACCCACGTTGTCAGACCATTACAATTATCAGACCACCACAGACCCACTAGAAATATTCATGATTTCAACAAATATTTTGGTGTTCTACATTTATTACAATCCCCAAAAATAACTGGAACTGAGAGGGGTAAAAAAAGTGAAAAAAAATATAATTGTATAGTTTATGTCACGTTCACAAGCCCATTATATTTTACCGCTTCTCAAGCCATTACATACAATTTCAGACATTTAATCCACGTTCACAGACCCGGCAGTGTTGCCCTCTTTCATAATATATTATGATCAAATTGCGCAGAGAATATTTATTTTCACAACACAAACCCGCGAGGAAAATTAACTAGCCAAAATTTTCATTTAATTTTGTTCACTTGACTTCTGTCTAATTCATCGCCAAAAAATAATTTTTATTTTAGGATATTTAATGATTTTTACAAGCTTTTATTCAGTTTCATTTGTTAGTTAGTTCGTTCGTTTGTTAGTTTGGTTCAAATCATGTAGGTGAATTTTGACCGACCTAGCAGATGTTCATAATTCCGGGGACAATGCATTATGGAATTTTTGTTAGAGAAAAAAACAAAATGGCGACTTCAAGATAGCGGACGAGATTTGTAATTATGGTCCTATTTGATTCAAAATTGGGATGTGGGTGTATTTGGGGTCGGAGATTATAAAATGTTTGTCAAAATTCATGAGATGACGGCTCCCATATGGCGTACGAGTTTTGTGATTATGGTCCGATTCGATTCAAAATTGGTATGTAGGGGTCTCGG